>CALYDF020004851.1:0-14971 GCA_944474145.2 Dicrocoelium dendriticum | reverse complement strand
GTGACCACCCCTTTTGGCTTTGTATGAGTTCCTCCGTATGCCATTCGGTCTCCGAAATGCCGCTCAAGCTTTCCAACGCTTCAGTGGATCAAGTTCTCAGTGGGCTTGATTTTGTCCTTGTTTACGTTGATGAGGTTTTAGTTGCGAGTGCTTCTTCCGACGAACACTTAACTCATCTACGAAGACTTTTCGAACGTTTCGCACATCATGGTCTCACCATTAACCCTGACAAATGTGTATTTGGCCAAACTTCCATCGACTTCCTAGGCCCCAGCATTGACGCCAACGGGATTAACCCCTTGACTGATAAAACGCAAGCCATACTGGATTACCCATTGCTACGATCAATTAAAAACCTGCGCCGTTTCCTCGGAATGGTTAACTACTACGGACGGTTTATACATGGCTGTGCTGCAATTCTTCAACCTTTGACAGATTCGATCAAAGGTAATCCCAAGACGTTCATCTTCACTCCAGATTCCCAACCAACGTGCAACACCGTCAAGCAAAAGCTGAGCCAAGTTAGTTCACTCACTTACTTGAGAACGGACGACAGCGCCACTCTCCTTCGCAAGACAGACGCTTCACAATCCGCCGTTGGTGCCGTATTACAGCAGCTCGTGGATAACGAAATTCAACCCTTGTCTTTCTTCTCACGGAAGCTTCAACCTGCCCAGACCAGGTACAGTACGTTCGGTCGTGAGCTTCTTGCCATGTACCTGGCTGTAAAACATTTTCGTCACACTCTTGATGGTGGACGCTTTGGTATCTTGACAGATCATAAGCCACTTGTGTATGCTTTCCGTGAAACTTCTGACCGTTCCTCCCCCAGAGTGACGCGACAGCTTGATTATCGTTCCTAATTTTGTGTGGCTATTTGCTATTTTGACGGTCCTAATAACCTTGTCGCCGACGCATTATCCCGTGCTCCCATCCATCAGTTTTTACGCTCACCCATTGATCTAGAGCAAAAGTCTTTTGCCTAGGCCGGTGACCCAGAAGTAACATAGCTTTGATCAAACACTTCGTTAAAAGTCTTGCAGTTGCCTGTGCTCAATTCTGCCGCTAGAATCTACTGTGATACTTCCACCGGTAAACCTAGACCGTTTGTTCCACAGTCCTACCGGCGGGTGGTCTTTGACCATCTTCATGGATTGTCGCACCCCAGTATTCGAGTTGCCGTGAAGCTAATTACCGGCAGTTACATCTGGCCCAATATGCGCACAGACATCCGACAATGGGCCAAAACCTGTCTTTGTTGTCAAACTAGCAAGGTTCACAGACACACTGTTACAACTCCCGGTACTTTTTCACTCCCCGAAGCCCATTTCAAACACATTGACCTTGATGTAGTAGGCCCGTTACCAGCTTCTAACGGTTTCACTTATCTGTTGACCTGTGTTGATAGATTTACTCGTTTTCCCCACGCAATTCCCTCACGTGGTATATCCTCTGAAACGGTCGCACGTGCATTTGTTGAATCGTGGATTTCATTCTTTGGTGTTTCAGCCACTGGCACTACTCACAGAGGATTTTAATACAGTTCCACGCTTTTCCGTGCCTTCAGTCGACTGCTCGGTTGTACTCATTCTCAGGCGACTGCGTATCATCCTGCTGCCAATGGCCTTGTCGAACGATTTCATCGACAAGCGAAACCTGCCATTACAGCTTTTTCGCTTGATGTCCGTTGGTCTGAACGCCTTCCAGCTATTCTGCTTGGTATTCGCAATAACGTCAAATAAGTTATCGGATGCTGTCCAGCCGAACTTGTCTTTGGCACCACGCTCAGACTCTCAGGCGAGATGCTACTAGACTCCCGAATAACCGGTGAACTAAATCTTACGTCCTACGCTGAATGCCTTAAGCACCATTTTCGATCCGTTAAACCGACTCCACCTCGACTAAGCACGCGCGAGCAACGTATACATGCAGACTTGCACACTTGTCCGTTTGTCTTTATCCGAATCGATGCGGTTCGAAGACCTTTGACCACGCCTTATGAAGGCCCATTCAAGCTCTTATCGCGGAAAACGAATTACTTCGTTCTAGATAAGAATGGATCTAAGGAGTCTGTGAGCGTTGAGCGAATTAAATCCGCATACGTCGAGCCAACTTCAGATGGTACAGAATCAACCACTACTACTCACAACCCTCCTTTGCCTGTGCCGTTGCCCAATGACAAAAGCACAACCGATTCCCAAACCCCGGAATCCCTGTGCGCTCCAACAAGCGATCCTATCCACACGCCTTCAGGTCGTGTTGTTTCATTGCCTCTAAACTAGCACAATACGTTCCATGAATGACATATCGAGCTTTGCCTAGCAGCGCAAGCTCTAGGAGGAGTTCTGTAATGTTTGTGATTACACGGTAATTTTCTTTGTTTTTATCATTTCCGTTTCCGATCGTTTTGTGCCATATGTTTAAAATTCACAAATTTTGAATAGAACAATTTCGACGCGCTCGCGTCGTGCTGCTTTCGGTTTTGCTGCTGCTTGCGATTGTGCTGCTGACACCTTTATCCATTACTCGGATTATATGTTAGAATCGCTATTCGACATCGGACTAACCTCGATTGAAGAAGGAACTATAACGCAAGTGTATGGGTTTTTCCTCTATTTTGTGTTTTTGCCTAAGATTGCACTTTGCCCCAGCACTCGAACTCAGTAGGTAGCGGTCCTCCACAATTGTATTCGGTCATGTCTACGACAACAGCCGAGTTTTCAGCTGAGGTTACGGACTTGGCAACAAGATTTTTGGCTGATTTTTGTCTTTTGAGGGCATTTTTGCCTCATGTTAGTCGCTGTGAGGAATCCAGCCTAACGTCACACAGGGTCGTGAAAGAGGCCGCTTGGGTTGGATTTTCTCGCGCTGTTGTGAGTTGTGATCCTGTTAATGATGTCATACTGGTTTCCTTTTTCTGAGAAACTGAACTAATAGACAAAGTTGATCTTTGCAGTGGGGTTCTGTCCGGTTTTATCAGAATTGGCCCAAGGTTCGAGTGCTGATTCAGCACATATAGGGCGTCATTGAATCGCTTAGCCAGTTCGGGGCTGCTAAATTTCATGACTATTGGGCAAGTCCGGCCGGGGACCTGGCGTAGGCGAGTAGCTGAACAGCAATCATGTGGTAGTCTGCAATCATTGAGAAGGGTACGCAACACCTTCTTAAGTGGTATCTTGTCAGGTACATTGAATACTAACGCGTTATTGGCACGGCAAATGCGTTCGCTGACCTCGTGCGTAATGTTATCCACTATTTCATCTGCAGTTAGCATATCGGGATGGCTAGCCAACGTTTGGACGTTGTCTAGATTGCCCAATTCATGACTTTGTTTAGTAGCGTCGCAGGAGATGTAAACTCCTCTTTCAGCGAGCTTACCTAACTTGCAAGAACACGGAGTTTTAGCAGAGCTTCTTCTAGTGGATCTACAAGCCCTACTTTGCAATCTCGTATTTGAGATAAGCCAGCCACACTGACGTCAGAGGCGGCTTGCTTCGGTGTTTTCTGCTTGGCAGATGTGGGTGACAAACGTTTTTACCATGATACGAATAATCAGTAAAAAGTTGAGTAAATAGGTGGGGTAAAACGATGAACCCAAAACACGAGAAAACGGACTTAGAAAAAAGGCTTGGACAAAGATCCACAAGCAGCAAAAAGGATAAAACAGTTAATATGTGTTACATTAGATTGCAGCGGTATAAATTTCAAAGAACAGCGAGAAAACGCGCAACAAAAACGCACCGCTTCATGGTAACTTAGGAAAGATCTGTCCTCTATCAAAGTATTATTAATAGTAGAAGTAGTTGCACAGGTTGGATGTAGAAGGCTGAGGACTGCGTCAGTGTGCAATGATTAGCTGTGACTTTATTTTGTGGCGAGTCACATCCGCCACGTTGCAGGGTTGTTAACCGGACATTTGTGGCTTTTTATGGGGGAGAACTCTTGCCAAGCGAAAACCCACCACGTCCTGGAACGCTGCCGTAGCTTCCGTTGAACTGTAGTGCAAGTTGGCTATGCATCGTGTAGACCAATTTTGCACTCTATTATTCGCAGACGGTTGACAGCCAAAATTCTTCGTTGGTTGGCCGAACGGCTTAGTACTGATCCGGCAGCAGTCGTTGAAGCCGGTTATTGATGCAAAAGGTTCGAAGAGTCGAGCGATAAATGCAGCCGATGAGTAAACACATTGTTAATAGAGGCCGGCGTTGCTGTTATATTCTTGTTCGGTTCGCAAACCGCGTCCAGCTATCCGCGCTGGACTTGTCGTGGGGACGGTGAGTGATGTTGTTTTTTGCGGCTGAATATGTCCATAACAGGCAAAAATGCCATTCACCGCAAAGTGGCTTCGGAATTCCTTCAAATGTAAGTAAGTGTAACTGTCTCCATAGCCAAGTGAAAATTCCATGAAAGGCTGTCGGAAAATTCAAGTATACGAGCGCGACGCTGTCCGTGAAATGATATCAGAATAGCTCCAGTTGACTGACGAATAGGAATATCTGAGGCAGTGAAAGTAATCACGCCCGAGTTGTTTGTCTTCGGTTGGGGAACGGGGGATCCATGAAAATATATTATTCCAGATGAGTAAATTGTGCTACTCTGAGTACGGGGCGAGCTAAACCCATTTGTTTGGACCCCGTGAAGGTAGCGTCTCCAGAGTGGCGGAAAGAGCTCCATTTGGAACGAAGTGTGGGTTCTTCATTTCCCGGAGAAACGACCAAGCGTTTGGGGATGGGTCGACCAGTCCCAGTGGATAAATCTTCTTGTTTTAGCGGATGTAACTGTGGGAATATCGGGAAAACGGGCAACGGACAAGAGGCCGCCAAACAGAGAGACAACGATGAAGCAAGAAGCACTAACACAGACTGGTGGCGCGCACCGGTGCCTATGATACCTTAAAACTTATGTACATTTGTTTAGTATACATGATTTGCAAGCTCGTTCTTATATTGGTTGCTAATGTGACTCACTGTACAACTACTAGGTAGGAAGAAGGTTCTGCACGCGCAGCGTCAAGAGGCCAATATAACAAAGCGTCTTGACAAAAGTTGAGTGAATAATACGATTTTGGGGAAAACAGGTAAACCGATGACGACGGCAGCAATCCGAATGCGAGAGGCATCTTAGGTAAAACTAAGAACAACTAGGTTGAGACCGAATACGGGAGCAAAATAGGTAAAGCAACGTTCCAAGAGGAAAAGGAAATTCAAGGAATCGGCTAGGAGCCGATGAATGCTGACGGTAGTGCGAAGCGTAATTCGTAAGAGTAATTACGCTAAAGCGCTCATGATTCCACAGTCCAAAAGCCGTCAGGCTCTAGATAAATGTTCACAGGGGCCAAAGCTGCCGTACATTGGGAGTCCTTACGACACCTAAGGTCTTAATAATAGACAAAGACGAAAATAAGCTAATGAGCATAGGAATAGGAAAAGTGATAAGCAGAGCATACTAATGGAAGTACTAGTCAAGAAAAACTTAGCAATGGTCCGAGTGCCGCCAATAATCAGGAGCGAGCTCGGAGCAAAGGAGACCATGCGCACGAGGATAACTTGGATAGGTGCAATGAGTGTAAGCCGTGGGAATAAAAGTGGAGCGCAATAAGAGAGAAGGCCATGGATAATAGATAAATGTGGACAGAAGTAGACAGACGGGTCAGGTGGGACAATATCACGACAGGGCAGTAAAGCCGGCCGTCCGTTTTAAATAGGAATGGAAACAGGAAGCGATAAAATAGGTTGGTCTGGATGAGAAAGGATTACCGTTAAAGCGTGGAAAGGCCCACAAGCCTCTTCATCTAATGTATACAGAACCATTAGGTCGGCCGCACCAAGAGAAGCGTTGTCTCAGAAGTCCAAATGTATTCATTGAGTATGAGGTCGACTAAGCGTGACTGGATTAATCGGCGCTTTGGGGCTAGGCGTATAACGAAGGTAAGAAAAGGCTGTAACACTAACGTGGGAAATAGTCTGACAGTCCCTCAGATTAGTAGCGTTGATGAACTCTGAATTAACCCAGAAAACAAGTACAACGTACTACATCCCGAAACTTCCCATTTGGTCTTTACTGTCCATCTGACGTACCTGTGACACCTTAGAACTCTCCCTCGTAAGGAGCACTTAGTCTATTGCGAAACGCTGTTCCATTTTATTTCAAAGTTTGCTCAACTGCTTTGCTGGCACCTCCACGGCTTTTTTGCTGCAGCTTTTGTTCTAATTACTCACCGCTACAATGAGACAGGCTTTTTGTCACAACTGTACTGCACCTGCCTTTCTTTGATGCACTACCCCACATTTCATGACATCTAGTTTCTGAACATGGATTTTCTATTTTCATCCCCAATATTAGAAGGCACATACTAACAGATGACGCCATATTTAGTTTATAATAATACTTATAAGGTGAGGTTCATTATTGAATGCACTTTTGCGACTGATCTTTCTCCCTGACTTCTGGATGCATTGTTGCCTGTTTGTGTGGCTGTCTTTGTTCGTTGTCTTTTATTCCGAGATTTCCACAGAAACCGTGGCCCGAACCCAAGGATACGTCCACTGTCTTGACCTCGGCACTTCAACGAAGTGCCATATTCCCTTATCTGGTAATGGATGGATAATCAATACGCTGCCTTGGTACTTACCAGATGGACAAAAAACTTAGCTGTTACCTTGGATGGATGCTACTATATTAAGGCCTGAACAACTGTGTTCAGCTCGCCTTTATAATTTTTATTCGGAGTTGCTGACACTTAGTGTCAAATCCGTCATTCCAGCTAACCGGAGGGCAGATTTTCCTGCACGCGCTATACACGTAAGTTGGAAATTTCCCAACACAATTCCTTCACATACAATACTCTCACTATGGCAAGAACAAAGGGGTTCGGCCCTTTTCACTACTGAAATTCTTTTCCCTTACCACATCTGGAGCTGCCCGCATTAATATTACCGTCCATAGGTTCGTGGATGCCAATGTCCCCAATCAAGTGGACTTACTCTGGGAGGATTTCCGGTTCGTTATTCAGGACAATTTGCAGCTTTCCTGGACCTGAAAGGTTGCGTTTGGCCATTCTCCTCTAATATTTGGTACAACAACATATTACTGGATACACATCAGAGACATTACGCGGTTCTACCGATGAAAAATACAAAACATGCCAGCATGTTCGACTTATAGATGACCTACCGTACACGCCGAGCCATTTCGTCAAGAAGTAACAGGACCTATAGATGATACAGCCCAGTCACATCACGCATCAGCCTGCGAAAATTATGGGTGTATCCTGACTGCAACTAACAAAACCAATAATCGGTCAATAAGAAGCATTGCCAATTGCAGCTTGTCGTTCGAATGCGTTGATGGCAGTGTTCCAGGACGTGGTGGGTTTTCGCCTGGCAAGCGTTCTCCCTATGAAAAGCCACAAATGTCCGTTTAACAACACTGCGACGTGGCGGAGGTGACTCGCCACTAAACATAGTCACTGCCAATAAGCTCACACTGACAAGCTGACCATGACTATTTACTACCAAATTGGATACACCCCGATACTTTCGTATCTGCATAGTTCGTCCCAACGGCCTTTTCTGCGCATTCACCAATGTTCTTTACGCTACACTCACATGAACCCAGCGTATCGTGTAATCGCGATTGAGCGTGTTCTTCACCAGCTCTTTTATAATTGATCAGTCCTAGTTCTGGATCTATTCATACCTGAATTGTTACTGCACTTTATGGCAGAACGAATGTAGCCACACGAACGTGCCCGAACTCATGGCAATGGGCTTCCTTCATTTTTATTTCTGTCCTATTTGTACAGTTTCAAATAGGAATGTATGAACAACCTCCTATTGGCACTGTTCCAATTGCCATGACATGTCTGTATAATTGCACTTATTTGGTCAGGCCCTCGCGGGCATGCCTCGCATAACCGAGAATAAATATTTATTTATTTATTTATTTTATGGATACATATTTGAAACGAGGTAAAATGTTTGACAAGGCTCGAGGTCGCCTGCTCCCCTTACTTCTTGCTTTACGTTCGATGTCCTTCCTTTCTGTTGCCTTTGCTGTCTTGTCCCCCCGCGAAACATGCACAGAAGTTGCTGCATAAACTTACCTGAATAGTTATATCTATAAACTTGACCTACGGACAAACGTGGAGAGCTCACGTCACCCCCTCGGTTATTCTGTCCCATTGATACGCACCATCCAGCGGTTTCAACGACTGCGTTCGAAACATTTTCACCTTCAGAACATCACCTCAAGAAACCTGTAGCTGCCTGCAAGTGCTCAACTTGCTTGCGATGTCATGGCGTCATGTTTCGTCCACCTCGCCAGTGGATTATTTATTGTACCAGATACTTCATATGCTTGGCGTCAGTACCCGATGGATACGTTACCCAACTCGACAGTGTGGTCTGCCATCAACTCTAGGCTTCTGGTAGATTATCTCGCCTCTCGGTTCCACTATCATTCTTCTCAGCTCACAAGTAGCGTCTTCCTCGCTTTTTTTCCATATGGCATCCGTTCAATGACGGGATAGGTACCTCTAACGCCAGCGCAACTTACTAGCCGCCGCTTGATTCTCTTTGCCACTGTGACACTCATTATTAAACCTACTGCACTTGTCCAGCCTCTCAGGCTCCTAATACCCATCGGTCTCAAATCAAGGCCTCTCTCATTCAAACATCGGCTGCCGTGGACAAATGTTCTCATCTGTATAATTAACTGCCTCTTGTACTCGCCTCAGTCTGGTACATTACCTGCATGCTTTGTCCTTATACCGAAATTGAAATTTCAGGTCCCTGGTTGAATTTTGCCTCTCGGCTCCACTCTCATGCTTTTCAGATCACAATTACGTACCCCTCTCTTGTTTGGCCTCTTTTCTGGTCCATATCGCATCGGTTCAATGGTGGTTTAGGTTCACACAGCGTCAGCACAACATACTAGGCCACATTTGATCCACTTTCCTACTGCGCCACGCACTCTTAAACCTCCTGGACCGCACCGGCCTCCGGCTCCAAATGCCTATAGGTCTTAAACAATGGCTTCTCTTCCTTTGAGCATCGATTACAGTTCTCATTGGCATAAGAAACAGCCTCATGATACTGGCTCATTACCTGCATTCTTGGTCGCCTGCAAAATTGCAATTTCAGGTCTATGATTGACTTTTGTCTCTCGGCTCCACCATCATGAATCTCAGCTCACAATTACGTTCCCCTCTCTTGTTTGGCCTTTCTTTTGGTCCATATCGCATCGGTTCAATGGCGATATAGTTATCACTAGCGTCAGCGCAACATCCTAAGCTTCCTTTGATTCCCTTTGCTACTGTGGTACTCAGTTTTAAACCTCTTCGACTACTCCAGCCTCTCAGTCCCCAAATGCCCATAGGCATCAAACCAAGGCCTCTCTTCTTTTGAGGATCGGCTGCCACCGATTAATTTTCTCATTGGTATAATTAACTGCCTTATGTGCTCGCATCCGTTTGACACATTATCTGCATGCTTGGTCGTTCTACGGAAATTGCAATCTCAGGTCCCTGGTTGAGGTTTGCCTCTCGGCTCCATTCTCATGCTTCTCAGCGCACAATTACGTCCCCTCTCGTGTTTTGCCTCTCTTCTGGTCTATATCGCAACAGTCCAATGGCGGTATAGTTATCACTAGCGTCAGCGCAACATCCCAGGTCTCTTTTGGTTACCATTCCTTCTGTGCGTCTCATTCCAAAACATTTTGGCCAAGTCAGTCCTCTGAGGCTCCAAATGCCCATAGGTCTCAAGCCAAGGCCTCTCTTATTTTGAGCACCGGCTGCCATCGACTCAAGTTCTCATTGGTATAAGTTACAACCTTATGATACTCTTCTTTGTCTGAATCATTATCTCTATGCTTGGTAACGCCTACCGAAATCCGAATTTCCGGTCTCTGATTGACTTTTGCCTCTCGGCTCCACTATCATGAATCTCAGCTCACATTAACGTCTTACTCTCTTGTTTGGCGTCTCTCTTCGCTCATATAGCAACTATTCATTGGCGGTATAGGTACCACTAGCATCAGCTCATTGGTCACTCCATTGATTTCAGCCAGCACAACTTTACCATAAATTTTATATTTATACAATAACATAGTCCTGTTCAATTTTGTTGGCAGTTTGCTCGGTCCGTTTTTCTTCTCACCCTTGTTCTACAGGATAACATTAACTGCACCGAACACTGCTGAAGACGTACCTGCGACGCTCCCATGGACACGGATTCAATATAGAACAAAGAAAAACCCGCACTTCATAATCATGACACACTCAAGAAACTAGGAAACTGATCAATTCAATACAAGTCACCTGAGTCGTCCGACTTCAACAGGTCCAACCACTTGTAATGGACTCCGAAGGCGACTACACAGCCATAGGAAACAAATTGGCGTTGTATGACTGCGAATATCCGTGAGGGTAATCGGTCAGATACCATCTTGCCAATGTATATCAACAGTCGACAGTGTTCCAGGACGTGGTGGGTCTTCGTCTGGCAAGCGTTTTCCCCATAAAAAGCCACAAATGTCTGTTTAACAACACTGCGACGTGGCGGATGTGACTCGCCACTCAATAAAGTCACCGCCCCTAACACATTGGCAAGTTGACCGACACCACATTTACAAGTTCTGTGCATATATCGGCTCTCGCATGAACACGCCTACATATCTGTCTAGTGACATACCACTAGTCTTAAGTATTTTCCACCCGTTTCCTCATACTTCACTCACTGACCTACATTGCTTACGGGACCTTATCGGACTAGTTCCTCATCAACAGACCATATAAGTGCTCTGATCACTATTTTACCTCTCGCAATTTGTGTACATAGACTACATACAACCTTTGGGCTCTATGGGCCCACACTACTGTCTCCAACTTTACTACTCCCACTGTTGGTGCTGCTTATCCCGTTATCATGTATAATAATGCAATATGCTGACCATGCACAAAAGGCGTGCCTCGCTTTGTCGAGAATAAAATATTTATTTATTTATTTATTATGGAAGCTTTTTGATCCTACCTTTTACTGTTTTGAACAATTGGGTTCAGCTTATTTTCACCTCCGGTACATCATCTAAATAGCTTCATCCCCTTGCAAATTACCAACATTCTTGCAATGACATGGCTTTTTGCTCCCTCTATCTCGCCAGTGGATAATTTCTCCTGAAAGCCTTGTTCCCTATCCTTTATTGGCTGAACAAGTTGGATTAAACCCTTGTAACCTGAAGGAACAATTTCACCTCCCTGCAAGTGTTCAACTTACTTGCGATCCCATGGCGTTATGCTCTGTCCACCTTGCCAGTGGATTACTTCTTCCCGCTACTTCACCCAACTAGCCAGTGCGGTATGAAGACTAAACCTTCCGAACGTATAGTCTGTGGTCTATACTACTACACTTGTCCATACCTAAATCCAAATCCACAGAAAGCCCCTCGAAAGCTCAAAACATCCTCTTCAGGCCAGCATCTCACTTAGCTGCAGTGGTTATCTCCCGTGGACCTACCAGCGACACACACCTGGCCATTGGCTTATCTGTTCAGTCACGGGTACAGTCTATGACTTGGGCTTCATACTCACCTGAATAGCGCAACACAGCAATTCACATAGCTTATCGCCGAACAGTACGGCTGTCCACTACCATTTCTGATGAATCCTGACTAAACAGTCCGCTGATCCAACGGAAAATTGGGTGTCCCATAACTGCGATTAGCGGCTCGGAATATCGGTCCTACAAAAGCTTTAGTATATCAATGTTATATACATTGTGGTTAGCGGCAGCGTTCCAGGGCGTGGTGAGTTATCGCTTGGCAAACGTTTACCCTATAAAATGCCACAAATGTCTGTTTAACGGCACTGCGACGTGGCGGATTTGACTCGCCACCAAAATAATGTCACGGCCCACTGCTTCACACGAAGCATGGTCTTAATACCCCATATTTGCGAACACGTGGTTATCGAACGCTATCGGAGTCCTACGCCTAATTAAAAACGGTGATAAACCTCCGAAACCATTTGGACTTGCACCCAGCACTTCCAAATCAGAAACACTTGTGATCGTACAGCGCTTCGCCGCCACCTTGCCGACTGACGCCAATGCTTAAGCTCTTCATCCCTGCGTCATGCCTGTGCAAACTTGTGTGCGGTTTTCAAGCTCTGTTGTTTGCCAACACTTATCTCTGTTGTGTGTACACACCGGCATTTTGTGGTTCCGTGGCTCTGTCAAAACCTTGATCATGCCTGTATTGGTATGTCTAGTTTCGTCGGTAATATAAGTATTTATTCATTTAGTTTCACTCGCTTTCCTACCCGTTTCTACGGACCCTCTCTATTTTCTTTCCAGCTTGTCTGTACGACTCAATCTCATTGCACCGACTAAGCGTGTCTCGTCCGATCGCTCTCCCTCGCTTCGGGAGCTTTGCCGCACCTAACTGTCTCTCGATAATATAGCCTATTTGATATTTAACCTGTCACTTTCCGCTGAACCACACTACAATAGTTCTTACATCAATTGTAGGACCAACTAATAGTGTGCCGATTAAATGCGTCTTATCTGAACGGCCTTCTGCACACCTACTGCTCCCAGACGTCCGTGCTATCTCCGATCATGGTTTGGCAGCGATTTTGCTCTCTTGCACCGACACATAGATAACTGTTAGTTTTATTTTCCTCTTAACCACGGCCTTCTCTGTTATTGCGCTTCGTTTCCATTCCCACCTTCTTGATGCGGTTTACTCTTATTGCGCCGACATAAGTTAGCGTTATGCGTATGGTCATCTTCGCTTCGACCTTGCTCCTTTTCGGTCTTCTCTCGGCTTGTTCCTCTCTCCCTTTTCGCTGAGGTCGTGAACATCGGAGAGCTTCGGGATTGAACTGCAGAACTGCCTCCTCCTGGGATGGGACGAAATAACCAACAAGTACTTACCTGGACCATGGCCTCACTTCCACTCTAACTATTTGCACCCAAATACCGATGTCCAGTGAGGGTAGCTGGACACGAATTCTTCGCTCCCCGGCAAATATACATAATCAGAGAAGACTTCATGTGGTTCTGCGAAGGATCAACACATCATATTCAATAAGAATGTTTAGTACCCGACCTACAAATGGACAGGACCCAGGAACGCAATAGGCAACCAGTTATTGCATCAACCAGCGGAAAAAATGGGACGCAACCTGACTGCGAATAACCGAGTAAACAGACTTTTAACAAGAAACATAGCCAGTTACAATTTGCCATTCAATGGATTGGTGGCAGTGTTCCAGGACGTGGTGGGTATTCGCCTGGCAAGCGTTCTCCCTATAAAAATCCACAAATGTCCGTTTAACAGCACTGCAACGTAGCGTATGTGACTCGCCACCGAATAAAGTCACAGCCCATAACTTTACACTGGCAGGTCAACTAGCGTCACAATTCTACATAGGATCGTTACACTTTGACTTCTACATCTGTATATACTGTTGTCGTTTTACATCCTACCACACGTTGCCCTTTTCCTTCCTTGTGTGCGGGCTCTTTCATTACCTTTCAATTGATCATTCAGGATTCTTAATCTCTTATTAGCTGAGGTCCCGTATCTCACGACAACCAACTTATTGTTTCGCATTTTCAACATTGTACAGGTCCAATCATGGATATATAAACAATTTTCTACGTTACTGTTACAATTGCATTAAAATGTTTGTACCGTTGTACATATCTGATCATGCCCCCAAGAGCGCGCCTCGCGTAGTCGAGAATAAAATATTTATTTATTTATTTATTTACTGACGGCTCTCAGCCTATTGCTACTTGTTTCTTGGCTAGTACATCCATTATTATGAGCACGTTACCTCTCTTCCTATGCAACTACCCATTAGCTCATGTCCACAGTTGCCTATCAGTGTAACAGTACCAAGGCTAAGGAATCCAAATGCACGGCACTTTTAGTCCCTTGTGCCCCTGTTCCTTAGATTCTGACGGCTTTCAGACTATGGAATGATGAGTCCTTCAGCGTCATTACACTCAGTAACCACGCTTCGCACTGCCGTCCCGCATTTAACCGTTCCTCGTCGATTTTCTGCATTTCCTTTTCATCTTAGAACGCTGCTTTACTTACCGGTCGACCCTGCCTTTGGTCTCAAGCTAGCTGGCCTTAGTCTTACCTAAGCTGCCTCTCGTATTCGGACTGCTCTCATCATCATCCGGTTATCTATGTTTCTCTTCAATCCTCGTATTATTCAGTCAAGTTTGTAAACACGCTTTGTTATATTGCTTGTTTGACTCTGCGCGCGAAGCACCATCTTCATACGCAGTAGTTGCAATGTGCGCCACACCAGCTACGTGAAATAAAGCAAGCGCTTGCAAAGCATGTACACTAAGCAGAAGTACATAGTTGTCAGAGTACCATAGACATCGCAGCATGTCACCAGTTTTTGATAGGGCTTCTTGCTTCATTGCTATCTGTTTGTTTGGTTGACGCTTATCCGTTGCCCGTTTTTCCCAAGCTTTCCACAGTTAGATTCGCCAAAATAACAGGTTTATCTACTGGCTTAAGCACTTGACCCTTACTCCTGGATATGAAGGAGCCGCCCAACGTTACAAGTGTAGCTCTTTTCGCCATTCTGAAGACGCCACTTTCACGGGTATAACCAAATGAGATTAGCTGGCCTCGTACTCACAGTATCATAGTTTACTCACCAGAAATGATATGTTTATATGGATCCCAGGTTTTACAGCGGAAGCCAATCAGTTCTGTTGTGCTTATCTTCATTGCTACGGTTATAATTATGTATTCCCAAGGACGTTCAAAAAAACTGGTTTTGATGGCTTACATTTCCGGAAGAACACTCCGTTTCTCCATTCAACTGGTGCTTTGCAGGTGTCATTTCACGGGCAGCTCCGCTGCATTTCAATGGCGTTTGAATAACTGGCTTTTCTAATAGCCTTTCAAGAAGCTTTTACTTGGTGCGGAAGAAAATTAT
>CALYDF020004850.1:0-14974 GCA_944474145.2 Dicrocoelium dendriticum | reverse complement strand
TGTTTGTGACGGTATATTGTTAACACAAGGTGTAGGCGCCTTGACTCTGAATGTTTGCTTAGGCATTAAGGTTTTCCAGTAAGTCCTACTTCTCTCCCTCTTATTATTCCTCGTTCCATAAGCCGCTATGGTTGTAGGGCAGTGAAGCATCAGTTTAAATGGCTGACGTACTGCTGTTGATGATGATGATGATGATGACCTAGTCTCCGAGATCACCCGTTGAAGCTGCATAAACTGCGTTTTGACCGGGTAAAGAGGGAAACTCGCTTGTCGCGCCGTGTTATTGAACGTTGGAATTCGCTTCAGGAGCACGTCGTTAGGGAGTCTACGGTTGAAGGTTTCGAACGTCAGTTAGATGCACTTGGATGACAGTACCAAACCTTCCTCTTCTCCTAACCGACTTGTATCTTCAACTTTTTAGTTCGTTTTTTGATTTTGTCTCACACATTATTATTATTATTATTTAGCTGACATCCCTTTTGTTTTAGCTTACCCTTCATTCTTACTTCATATAAATCGACCTAGCAGGGACTGATGAACAGGAAACTGGGCAGTATTTGGTTGCCCAGGATGTGATGTGGTCTTTGTTTTAGGCTTTTCAACATCTCAAGCAGACCTATGAATTCACGATTCAACGGCACGCATAAGAAGGAACATTTACGGGATCATCCTATGGTTCTTGTCCCAACTGAACTTGAACTTCTTGTCTTGAAATAGGATCTACGGTTTATGAAGAAAGCCTGGGATTGACTTGTAGTTTCATGGACGGTATTGGAATTTTGTCGGTTGATCGTCTCGACTAAAGTGCGCGAGAAACGGGTCCCGGAGCCTGTCATACAGTTTCGTTGCTCGACAGCCGTCGTCCATAGCCTGCTTTGGTAGGTTGAAGCCCTCTACCAAAAAGTTAGATGGAAGCGCGGCTAGTTGTACATCCTCTGGTTAGCACAGCGTTGGCTGTAACTGGTTTGTATGGCGAACCCAAGTCTGCGTCCCCACCATCACTTCATACATGACATTCCCGCGCTTGCCTTTGCGAGTGGGAAGTGTCTAACTTGCGGCATAGTTATGTCAAGCTCACAGTGTTAACAGTTTTCCTTCTTCAGAATAGAAAGAAAATGGTTAAAAATTGTGAAGGGTGAATAAAAAAACTGCGCTAAATTGGGGTAAGCGTTGGAGTGTCGAATCCGTCAAAAGAAACGATTGGACGGATAAGAGTTGTTTGATATATCGGTGTTGTATTGGTGAGTAAAACACGAAATGTTGCTATCATGGACGGTTCGACTGACAAAAGGCTATTGATTTCAGCGGATTCATGACCTTGCAAACAAATATGCTTTTCTTACACCGTTAAATCTGATGGATACGCTATACGGAGAGCCTTTTCACGCCTGACCCCAGCACTCTTCAGATTACTGTTTGCCTCTCATGTACGCCCAGTTCTCGAGCACGGATTGCCTACTGCGTACCCCGCTCACTAAGTCCGAACGTGCACATGATCGAGAAGGTTCAACGGCGTGGATCCAAATCCGTTCCAGAGCTTCGGGACTTATCCTACCTCCTCCGGCTACAACGGTTGAACCTGTCCTCTTTGGATTATCGTCGTCGCCGCGGAGATATGATATTCACCCGGCGTATTCTACGAGGTGAGCTGGGGAGTGAGCTGCAATCGTTCTTTGTCTAAACACAAGTTGTGCAACTCGAGGCCACCGGTGGAAACTTTTCAAACCGCGGCGACTCCGTGTACGGTCAGATCTGGCCCTATCCACCCGGGTAGTGAATGACTGGAACAGCTTGCCAGAAGCTGTCGTCGATGCGGAGACTGAGGAATGTTTCAAACGACGGTTGGATACTCACTCTCTGAGTGCGCAGGGGTTCTGCTGCCCACAATACAACCATAGCGATCTTCTGCTGAACCTTGTTCCGCAATGATCCCAGCAACCCTCGCAATGTCCGGGAAGTGACGGAGCTGACAAAGGAACTTCCTTCTGCTCTCTACTAACCAATGAACCAATGAAAAATAATAACTAGTTGTTCGCTTAGCGAAGTTGAGAAAATATCGAAAGGGAGGAATTCCTTGTCGAAAGAAGGCTGCAGTATTTTGTGAAAGATTCAGGAAACGATAAAATTAATGGATCTTCTGAACTTTGAAATATCACTTTCGGAACCTGTTGCGCATCTTTCTTACTCGAACTATTAGCACAGCTAGCTGTGAGAGCGCATTCTTAAAACTCAAGCTTATAACGAACTACCTTCAATCTTCAATGAACCAGACAAGACTCACCGATTGGCACTTCACAGCATAGAGAGGGAATTTGCGAATTGACTGAATTTTGTTGCTGTTATCAATACTCTTGTCTCAAGTAATGCACGAAAAATGTATCTCTAAAGTTTGCTCACAAGTATCGCAACTACAAACCTACCTGCATTTACGGCAGTACTTCAAACTTGATCTTTGTTGTTATATGAATCCAAATATATAAGGTCTGTTCGCAATTGTGCGGGTTTACGGATTTACAACTGACTGGGGGCGGCACTTTTACGTCCGCCTCGGACAGCAAAAGTAATTTCTACGCCACCGAACACAACTCAGCATCAGCAACTTCAAGTTTAAGCGGGACTGGAACGATAGGATGATCCTGTGAGTGTTACTTCTTCGGCTGGTCATTGAACCAGGAGTTGACGAACTTTGAAATACTTATGGACCTAAAACAAAGACCGCATTACACCCTGTCCAACCAATTAATGCCCCAGCAGTCCCTGCTGGGCCGGTTAAGTAAAGTAAGAAAGAAAAAAGTAAACTCAGAAGGCAAAAGAGAAAGTAGAAAGAGCTAAGCAAGTGGAATACCAAGATATTTGGATCATTAAAAAAAAGAACTGAAAAGTGAAGTTGAGTCAGCTAGGAAAAAGGAAAGGTTTGCTGTTGCCACCCAAGAGCATCGACCTGGCGCGCAAAACCCTTAACCGTAGGTTCCCTAACCACGTGATCTGGAAGCGAATTCCAGCGATCTATAACTCGGCGCGACAGACGAGTTTCCGTCCTAATCCTATCAGACTGGTTTGTGCAGTTTCATTGGGTGACCGCGGAGATTAGGTAACGTAGCGGGACTAAATAGCCCTGACAAGTCCGGGCTAATCTTACCCGTCAAAATACGACAAGTGAGAATCAGGTCCCCTCTTATCCTTCGGTAGTGCATGGAGTACACACCCAAACTGAGCAAGCGTTCAGGATACGTCTGTCCCCGTAGACCCTTCACTAGCCGAGTGCCCACTCGTAACACCCTCTCCAAGTCCATTTTGTCTCGGTTAAGACATGGTGGACAAGCCTGAATACAATATTCCAGGTGGGGTCGGACGAATGCCGAAAATAGTTTCACAAACAAATTGGCCGTTAAGATTCCGAAAGAGCGGCGGATAAACCACATCATACGAAATCCTCGACAAGCAGCCTTCTTCCAGTTGTCTCCAGAGTGAAGTGCTGATGAGTGTACGACTCCTAAATCAACCTGCTGAGTGACAACAGGGATTTCATTGGAGTATCATTGGAGTGGTAGAGAGCAGATAGGGCATCCTGTGTCAGCTCCATCACATCCCGTTCAGAGCAAGGATTGTGTGACATGTTGCGAGGCGGTATTCCGCAAGGGACCATTACGGTCGCATCGAAAACAGCAGGATCTTTGCATACTCAGCAGATAGGAGTCTAACAGTTTCTTAAAACTCTCCTCACATTGTGCACTAACGACCAGTTCAGGCAAGCTGTTCCAGTAGTTTACCACTCGAGTTGATAGGGTGAAATCAGAATGAATCCGGACCCTCCTCGGCTTAAACAATTTCCAAGAGTGACCCCGTGTCGAGCTATCAGCGCAGAGCTGGAAGAACTCTTGCAGTTCACTCCCCATCTGTCCTCGCAATATCCGTCTGGTGTAAATCAGATCACCCCGACGTCGACAGTAGTCCAAGGAAAACATGTTCATCTGTCGAAGACGCTGAGTGTAAGGCAGGTCACGGAGCGCTGAGATGGATTTCGAGCCTCGTCGCTGAACTCTTTCAATCATAACACGTTCAGTCTTTGTAAAAGGGTAGGCCGCAGGCAAACCGTACTCGAGGATAGGGCGCACATGGGAAGAAAAAAGAAGTCTGAAGTCCTCTGGAGTCATTCGGGAGAACGATCTCCTAATGGCACAGAACATCCTATGTGTGTCAGCTTATACGCCGTAACGGCGCTTCGCTGCCGCGCGACCACCACCAGTCGCGCGCGGGCTGATTATACCGCGAGGACGCCCACCCCTACGCGGATACAGAACATTCTATTCGCAGCCGCTATCTTCCTCAGGGTGTCCTCGGAGGTACGCAGATCGGGAGATACGAGTATACCAAGGTCTTTCTCACAGGCAGCATTCCTGATCAAGAAACCACCAATGTGATAGGCGCCAAATGGGTCAGAAGAGCCGATCGGCAGGACAGAGCACTTCTCATGATTGATGGATTGAGGGATTTCACCCTCGCCGACAACATATCGGGTAGGAGGATTTGCAGCTCCGATTCGGAGAACAGAGCACTTGACCCTATTTATGGGCATCAACCATAAGGTAGACTATTCCCAGAGCCTACCCAAGGCTTGCTGAATTGCCTCAGGACCCCCGGGATATCCACAATATTCCAGAGCTGACGACCTTAAGGTCGTCAGCAAACATTAGCGATGACACCCCTAGCTCTCCCGACAAGTCATTTAGATCGATCGCGAACAACAATGACCCCAATACCGAGCCCTGCGGGACGCCACTAAGGACAGCTTGCCCGAGCGATGCCTCCGGGCACCTTGAGAGCTATTCCTACCAGGTTGGTCAATGGTGCGAGGTCAGACAAACTCAGTCTCCTGGTCCTCCAGATTTGGGGTTTGAAATGGGATGGCGTCCATTTCTGCAAAACTAAATCATTGCCACCACGCTGCTTTGCGGACAGGCTTTTAAACCAAAGGCTTTGGATGAGGACTCTAATCGTCCTCCCTTCTAGGTCTGGGCACCCTGGCAGTATCAGCCTACATACAACCATGACATTTCCTTCAAACATAAACTTCATCCAGCATCGGCCGTCGCGCAGATTATCAAGAGTCGCCTTATCTGCTACATACAGCAGGGTGGATAAGCGAGGACATGCTACTGCTGGCGCCTCCCTTCTTTCTTTTCCAACTTTTTCTCTTACTCCCATCCCGACCCCCATTACTAGCCTTCCTTGTATAATTCCCAGCTTAATTGACAGCAACCAAAGTGCCACTGGAGTAGAACCATCTTTAGCCACCATCCCACCACACCTATCGCACGCCTATCGGCAAAAGTCCCATATAAGGCCACGCTATCCCGTTTCCATGGTGACATTCAACGTCCGCACTCTAAGACAAACAGGTCAGCAGGCTGCACTCGCAAGCACTTTGCACACACTGGATGTTGATGTGTGTTGTGTGTCCGAAACTAGGATCAATGACCCCAACGGGGTTATTGAATTAACTGCACTCGGCTTATCCTCTCGTTATTGGTTGCACGCATCCGGAGACGCCAATGCAACACTCACGGGTCAATCTGGTGTAGGCATCATTCTAAGCTCCGCTGTGCCATCATTGATTGATTGGATTCTGGTGAACAGCCATTTCTGTGTAGCCCGTTTGACGACATCAGCTAAGGTTGATTCACGAAGTAGTACAAAACGCTGTTTGTGATTTCCGCTTATACCCCCACCGACTGCAGTTCAAATGTTGTCAAGGACACATTCCACGACGAACTAAACGCGCTACTACGCAGTGCTACTAGTTCAGATATCATAGTACCTGCAGGGCATATGGACGCACAAGTAGGGCGTCTGAGCTCTTCAGAAGCTCAGCTGGGTGGTAATTGTGGGCTTAACTCCGAACGGTGAGCGTCTGCTGTAACTGTGTGCGGAGCACCAGTTGTTTCTTAATAGCACTGCTTTTAGACACAGTGGGCGCCGAAGTGCCACTTGGCATTCTCCTGTAGCTGGCCAGCGATGGACCCAAATTGACCACATAGCCATAAGTTACAGATGGCGTGGTTCCATCCTGGATTGCCGCTCGTACTGGAGTAACTGTGTCGACTCTGATCATGCCTTGGCACGCTGTCGTTTCTCCATGAACTTTACCGGGAGACGCACCAAACGTCCCCTGCGATTGCCAAAGGAGAAATTGTCTCAGTTCTCGGTCAAACGAGCCTATCAAGAAGCACTGCATACCGAACTTCCGCTGTCTTGTCCTAATGACACTAAGCTTCAGTGGAATAGGATCTCGGCCGCCATGCACGACGCAGGCGCATTTGCTTGTGGCACTATCCATCGTCACCGTACCAGTCACTGGATATCCGAGGTCGGGGAACCTGTTAGAATCTGGAAGACACCTCCCGGCTGGCTCTGAACACAATGTGACCAGACGGGATATTAGGCGTAAACTAAAGCAGAGCCTACGTGCTGACGTGGAAGTCTGCTGGACCCGTACGGTACAAGAAATGGAGGAGGCAGGAGCAGTAGGCAATTACCGGAAGCTCTTCCAGCTAATCCGCTCCACTGGTCCCAGAAAACTAGGCGTCAGTGAGACAATCAGAGACAGCGCGGGTGCGCTGATACACAATAAGGAGCGCCGTATGGCTCGTTTGGCGGAACACTTTCAAGATCAGTTCAGCTGGCCCTCTACTCCCGCACCTCTTCCTACTCAGTTGATGCAGGACGAACCATGGACGGTTAGTTTAGAGCCTCCGTCGGAGGTCGACGTCCGAAACGCGATCACAGCCCTCAATCGTTTTCGTGCCGCTGGCCCGGATTCCCCCCACCTGTACTATTTAAGGATGGAGGTGAGGTCCTCTGCAAAGCACTGACCTCCCTATTCGAACGTATCTGAAAGGAAGTGTCCCGGCCAACTGGAGCGAATCGATTATAGTGGCAATATACAAGAAGGGCAGTCGCACAGATTGTTCTAACCACAGGGGTATTAGCCTAACGCCAGTTGTGCAAAATTACTGGCCTCGATTATCGTTCGTGGCCTCACGGCGGAACGGGAATCTCGGATTAGAGAAGAGCGGGCCGGTTTCCGCCCAGGACATATATATATATATATATATATATATATATATATATATACATGCAAAAATTTACGAATAGACATAATGCTATCAGAAACCATGGGATTCAAACGAAGGTACAGGAATAGTAAAATAAAACCCAACACAACAATGTCCATGATTTCCTCAGAGGGCGAGATACTACCCGGTTGCCCAAGCCGAAGTAGGGTGTTGACTTAGGGGACACCACCTCGAGCCTTTGGCTGAATAGCCTGTCCGCAAAGCAGCGGAGCGAATTCAGGGAATCGCGCCCATTGGGAGCCGGTTACTGATTACTCAGTTCATACGCCTTTCGTTTGTTCCTTTGTCAAACAGGGGCCCAATGCTCCCCAGAATTACAGCACGACGTTGTTGGAATACAATGCTTCGCCAGATTGAAGCAAGGGGCAGTGACTTTATTTAGTGGCGAGTCACGTCCGCCACGTCACAGTGTTGTTAAACGGACATATGTGGCTTTTTATAGGGAGAACGCCTGCCAGGCGAAGACTCACCACCCACATCCGCCCAGAACGTGGCTGTATACACCATATATTCACTTTGCAGCAGGTGCTAGAGCAGCGACACGCATACCGCAGACCGACAATAGCTGTGTTCCTCGATTTCAAGAGTGCGTTCGATTCAGTCGATCGATCGATTCTGTTCGAAATGCTTTCGCGCAAAGATGTTCCCACGAAATACGTGCGCTATACTCGAATACTACAGGCCGCTTCAGGGTATACGGTGTCCTATCGGATAGCTTTCCGACCACAAGTGGCGTTCGTCAGGGTTGTCCGATCTCCCCATTTTTGTTCAATTTCGTCGTGGATTCTATCATGGAGTGTTCCCTTGCGGAATCTCACGATGTAGGCGTTGAAGTGCTGCCTGGTGAAAGGTTAGTTGATCTAGATTATGTGGACGATATCGCCTTGCTTTCGACGATGTTGGGGCGGCACAGTCAACCCTGAATATCCTGTCTAGAGTGGTCCCATTATTTGGTATGCACTTCGCACCTTCAAAGTGCAAAGTGTCGTTGCAGGACCACCAGCCACTTGATGACCCCTTGACGCTTGCTAACGAGGAACTCGAGATGGTTGATCATTTCACTTATCTTGGCAGCTGCATCAGCAATGATGGGCGCATAGAAACTGACGTCAGCTCACACATTGCAAAAGCCAGAGCTACCTTCCTGAACGTGCGGCATCTTAGGCGACAGAAGAGAGTTTCCCTCCGTCTGTAAGGCCGGGTATACCAGGCCACAGTGAGTGATCACGCATGTCATCAGGATAACACATGGTCGGAGCATACGTGCTTATAAAAGGGGCAAACTTACCTCTGGCGATTCGTAGGCGAACAGTCATTAGTCGCGCGCTGATGCCACCCACCAGGTGGCCATTAAGCAATCGGATGTTACAAATCCAACCCCATGTTCACGTGGTGTTGAGGTGCCGTTGCTCATCCAGTAGAACGTATAGCCAAAACCAGCTTCGTGCAGCTTACCTTGCTCAGCGAGTCGGGTCTCACTGAGCGCCGTAATATCGATGTGGTAGCGCGCCAGTTCTATCACGACCACTGCAGTGCGTCGTTCGGGGCGCTCACTGGAGTTCCGGTCCAGTAATGTGCGCACGTTCCAGCACCCGATGTTGAGTGCTTCGCGCGCAGGCACACGATTGCATTGGTGGGCAATTGCACGCGTCGTGGTGGTTATGCTTCTGAGATTTGTTTGTTGGACTCCACCCGGGGCCTTTGGCTCAATAGTCTGACCCACAAGGCAGTGGGTGAACTGAAGGTTTGCTTGAGGGACTCCAACCGGAGTCTTTGACGCAATAGCATGACACACAAGACAGTGGGGAGCAGATCCAACTCGGAAATGTGATTGCATACAGATGGAATCCGCTGGAGGTACGTCGCACGCAGCCTCTGAAGTTCTGGAACAACTAATTTGTGTTTTGGGACCTTATTAAGATACGTACCTGCGACCACGGCCAGACGCAGGAGGGTTTGGCGGGTTTGCACCAATGCGACTAACCGCTGCCTAGCTTGAGGTGGGCAGTAGCAAACCATTGAGCATTCGGTGCCCTCCCACCGTCAGAGATAATGCGCGATGCTCGTGCTCTACGCCAATCGAGTTGTGAGCTTAGAACCCGTAGACCTGTTATTTCCCTTGGCCAGATTTTACGGGAAGAGGGCCATCGACCACTTCCTAACCTCCGAAGAGGATGGGGTTTGGACTAGGATACTGGCAGCGCACCCAAATCTGACAGTAGAACGACTCGGGTCTTCAGCCAAACCCTTCGATTAGATGTACGTTCGAAAGGCAGCTGGTCCAGCACATGGTCAGTTCACTGACTCATGCGGATTGGTGTCCTGGCTCTTAGCTAGGAGAAGGGCGGAACTGTTGTAACGCTGCTCTTTTTCCTCTGCTCACTGCCACTGCCAACTTGCACTGCTTGTCTTGCTGCTCTGTGAGACTGCGACTCTGATTATTCAGCCACACGCTCAGTCAACCGAAGGAATACGTAAGGTCAGAACTCGCTAGACAGAGTATGTCTAGAGGATGGGTTAAGTCGATTTATTGCTAAAGGAAACATGCTAATTTAGGAGGTCAAGGTCACTCATTGTTCTGCGTCTGGTTTTCAGCCAGGGTGAGCAAATTACCCTCCGCGGGTTTATCATATTGACAGAGCAGTTCGACTCCTTTGACGCGGACTGGTAGTTGCTGCCCGATCAATTCTCACTCGATTCCCAAATTCAGCAGATAGGTCAAAGCTCGTCGCACGCTCGTGATGATGACTTTTGGATGTAGCGGACAGCCTACGTGCTCCGCTTACGCCTCTATTACTTCCCCTTTCGAATTGAGTATGCCAGCGTAGTGTTCGAACTCGACTTTGTTCATAGGTTTTCGCTTTGGGATCAAGTTGCAACCATGGTGGTCGTCTCTGATTTCGGGTCGGCATGCATTGTGCGTCATCTGCTGTTTGTATCTTATGTTGTGATCCACGTAGCTGCTCAGCTTCGTCTTCCAAACGAAATGAGTCCAGCAAGATGTCCCATGGTCGGGATGGCGGTTCTGGGGGACTTTGAGCCTTGCCGTGATTCGGGCTCAGCTGATTGGCGTGCCTGACCCATTTCTCATTTCCTACCATTAGCTCGTGGATGATCCAGACATTTCTGCGGATTACTCTTCCTGTCGACCACCTCCTCGGTCATCGGAAGTCTCGTGCGTACGCTGTTCCCAATTTTGAAATGACGCACGCTGTCTGTCCGCTTTTCTCCTGCATGATAACTGCAAAACTTTTCTTTTCTGCTTGGCACAAGGCGCTTTGCTTCGGATACTGGTTTAGTGACAGACTTGAGGTCCAGGGCAGCACTGCTGATTCTGCAACATTCTGGACCAGGTTGGAGTATTGGTTCGTGGCAACTGCGTAATCTGACTGCCATTGATTTCTGCCATCGCATTCTCAGGTCTGATCGGCACATCAGATTTTGAAGTGGCAGTGTGGCAGAAGTGTTGCGCTGCCGTGTCTCCCGAATTTGCGATCAAATTTGTACCAGGATTCAAGTTGAACAACCTTTGACATTCCGAAACAATTTCTTGCGATGTCTGATTCAGTTCCGATTCTCATTTTACTTAAATGATTAATTTTGGTGGTAGCAGTTCGATCAACCGCCTCTGTGACCTTTCGAACTGCTACAAAAATGCCTGCAATTGTTCGGAGCTGACTGCCATTCTGGGCTCGATTGAAACTCGCGTCGCCACTGTTGTAACGCTTCTTCTTTCGCACCAGACGACAACTCTGACCCAACGGTCGCAACGAGACGTTCAGGATTTGAGTCCATGGCACAACAGTAACAGTAGCGCGTAGACCATCTGTCATCTTCGGCAACTGCCTTCGTGATTAGATCGCGCCATGCACGTTGATAAACCGCTTTCGATTCCCATGACCTGCATTCCAGATTAGAACGTGAGAGGCACACTTTGGTCATGTCCTGGTAACGTAACTTTGGTTTCCCCACATGCCGCTTCCCAATACTCAGCTGACCATATAAGAGTTGTTTCGGTATCCGCGTCGAATCTATACGGCTCACATGACCGCGCCACCTCAGGTGTCTCACCAAAGTATACAGTCCACTGCATACATCCCACTTCGGCGCAACACTTCCGTGTCAGCAATTCTGTCGCCCCAACCGATGCGCAAAATCCGTCGCAAACACTGCTGATGGAACCGCTCGAGATATCGCACATTCCGCCGGTACATCGTCCAGGTTTCACTGCCGTATAGAAGAACGGACAGCACTATGGATTACTACACCATCAGCTTCGTGCCAATGGTAAGCTGATGGTTGTTCCACACTCGGTACTCAAGCTTCCCGAATGCCGCCGCTGCCTTCGACACGCGGATACGCAGCTCAATGTGTAGTTTGTGACCAGTCGACATCACGCTCCCAAGGTCATCATCATCATCATCATACACGTTAGCTAGAGGTGGGAAACACCTCAGCTACTGTGCCGCAATACAAAGAAAAAAGGAGGGAGAGAGAAAAAAGCAACTGGTGAAAGCTGGCTGAGCTACCGGTAACGGATGGGCATCGTTCCGGTAAGCTACCAGCCAGCTGCTGTGCACCCAAAAAAATTAATATGCAAAATTATATTAGGCTAAGTAATGAGATCGTGGTTGGAGGGGGAGGCTAAGAGGGATGGGGTGGGACAAAGAAACTCACAGCACGAACGCCACTGAGGTCGGCTCCTAGACATATCAGCAAGTGTGTCCAACCAAACGTGTTCATCGTCTTTCGGACCCCAACCAGGGAACCGAGACGCTCCAACCGAGGCCAGCTTCGAAGTGAGGGCCTTCATTCCTCTGGACCAAGTCATCGCTTGGCCACCCCTCCTCTTCTTCCATCCACACCCCCGGCGCGCAAACAACACACGTCGCGGAAGTCGGTGGGCTGGCATGCGTAACACGTGGCCGAGCCATCGGAGCCTTATGCGTGAAATAACGGTGCTGAGCGGTTCAGTTCCTTTTCCTGTGCCATAAACAAGGCGTCGAACACGCTCGTTACTCACGCGGTGTTCCCACCAAACGTGAGCTAAGTTACGAAGGCACCGGTGCTCGAACGTAACTAGCCTCTTCAGGTCCGCTGCTTTAAGCGGCCAGGTTTCACAGCCGTACAATAGGGTCGAACGTACTGCTGCATTGTACACTCTACCCTTCAGGGCAAGAGTGATGTCGCGCCGGCGCCATAAGTGGCGAAGGTTAGCAAAAGCACCCCGAGCTTTTGCTATACGATTCGTGATTTCATCTTCAATCCCACAGGCGTTGATACAACTTCCCAGGTAGTTGAATTTTTGAACGACTTCTAGCTGATCCCCACCAAGGGTCAGCGTAGGAGGCGGTCCAGACCAATCTTGGAGAAACGCTTTGCACTTCGTGGGTGCGAAGCAAAGCCCGAAATGACGGACAGCTAGTGCTAATCTGTCCAGTGCCGCTTGGCACGTTTGTGAGCTGTCACAGATTAGGGAAATATCATCAGCATACTCTAAGTCAAGAAGTCGTTCTCCTGGGAGCAGATTCACACCTTCTAAGTTGTGTCCTGTGAACGCGATTTCCATGACTTTGTCAACAGCGAAGTTGAAGAGGAAAGGTGACAGCGGGCATCCTTGTCTCACGCCGCTGGAGATATTAAAGGGCGACGACAACTTGCCGTAAGCCCTCACTCTGCCTGAGCTACGCGTATATAATGCTCGGATAATATTCAGATATTTCTCAGGTACACCTTTCCTGAGTAGACAGTCCCAAAGTGCATGTCTATCCACCGAATCGAATGCACCTTTGATATCGAGGAACACGACAACGGTGGGTCGCCAATATATGTGACGGTGCTCCAACAACTGACGCAAGTTGAAGATGTGGTCAATGCAGCTACGACCTCGACGAAATCCAGGTTGCTCTTCACGCATCTGGCTTTCACGAGTGCCAGTCAGTCTGTGAAGGATGACAGAGGCAAGCAATTTGGAGGCGATGGAGATCAGACTGATTCCTCTATGGTAGCCGCATTCCGATCGTGAGCCTCCTTTGAAAATTGGGACTATGATGGAGCGGCTCCAATCGGTTGGGACAGTTTCCTGCTCCCACAGTCTCACTAGTAACTCGTGTAAATCATCCACAAGAGCAGGTCACCCGAATTTGAAGAGGGCTGGAGGAAGGTCATCAGGTCCCGCGGCTTTATTTAACTTCAACAGTTTGATCTCATGTTCGACTTCTGAGCGAGAGGGTGGATCCAAAGGAACAGCCCATGGAGCAGGGCGATCACTGGTCGGCGAGAAATCTAACAATCCCGACCGATTAAATTGCCCTTCAAAGTGCTCAGCCCAACGTTCCAGGCGTTTTGATAAATTGTGGATGGGCTGTCCACTCTCGTCACGTAAAGTTTCACTAACACCAGGTCTCCTGCTGCCCGTTTCCCGTATAAGACGGAATAACTCACGATGGTTACCAAGGGCAGCGGCCATTTCCATCTATGTTGCACGACGAGACCACCAGGATTCGCGGTCTCTCTTCAGGCTAGCACGGAGTTTTGCCCGGAGCTCTTTGCGAGTTTCATTGTGTTCGCTTCCAGCCGGAATATGCCGGCGAGCATCTATAAGTTCCAAAGACTGTGAAGAGACCCAATGTGTTCATGTTGGCGATTAGACATACCACATGAGGATTTGCCTGCTGCTAGTAAGGCCTGTTGCATATGAGACCAGTGAGCTTCAATTGTATCCAGTGAGCGTTTATCCAACTCGGATGACAGCGTAATTTGATAGGCGTTCAGAACAGCTGGATTCACCAGTCTGCCGGTGTCAATGCGCTCACAACATCGTCGCGGGCGTCCGCCAAAGCGCATCCGCAGGTCAGCACATACAAGTGCATGATCGGTGTCAACACCTGTGCTCCAAATCGAGCGACAGTTCTGGATGCAGCCTCTCCAGCGGTAAATGATAGCAATGTGATCGATTTGCGTCCATAGCTGGTTCGAGGCTGGTGGGCGCCAAGTCACCCTCCGGCGGGTGTTGTGTCGGAAATTAGTGCTCGCAAGAAATAAGCGAGCATCCTCACACAAATGGAGTAACCGCTCACCGTTATCATTACGGGAGCCTATACCATGTTGGCCGCCCAGATGCAGCTCATCTGCGGATAATTTTCCAACTTGAGCGTTCAGATCCCCAGCCAGCACTACAGTGTCCGAGCTTCTTCTGTGGCGAAGGAGTTCGTTCAATTGGCGATAGAAGTCGTCTTTTACCGAGTCATCGCTACAGTTTGTCGGTGCATAGGCAGAGATAACGAATAGACACCTGTTAGTCCCGCGCGACTTCGAAGTTTTGAACGAGCCAGCCAATCGGACCGCACACATCCGGCTACTGATTGGAATCCAATCAACCAGAGCAGCCTCAGCCCGCGGACTCAGGGCAATACCAACACCGGCTTGGCCGGTGCTCGAAGC
Organism: Dicrocoelium dendriticum; assembly: GCA_944474145.2. Taxonomy (NCBI): domain Eukaryota; kingdom Metazoa; phylum Platyhelminthes; class Trematoda; order Plagiorchiida; family Dicrocoeliidae; genus Dicrocoelium; species Dicrocoelium dendriticum. The sequence goes on along the minus strand of CALYDF020004850.1, from coordinate 395 downwards.
TGCATCGTCACCGGATAGGCGCAATGAGAAAGTGCTGCTAGTGTCACCTGAAGGGGATCGCAGAGTGAGTACAGAGCTCGAGTCTTGCAGGCGGGTCTCCGATAAGCAGCAGATATCGATCGAGAGGGTCTCTAATGTTCTGGCAAGTGCTGCCTGTTGACCAATCTGAAGCAGTGTGCGAACATTGAGGCATGCCAGTCTGAAGGAGGATCGAGGGCTCCAAATGGAAGCCGATAAACTGGAATGGGCCGCTTGCTTGGACATGGGCCTGTTGACAGTGCAGGAATGACGCTCTGCGTTCACCTGTGAGTTGAAACTAAAAGACAAGCGACTATTGAAGCAAGGTGGGGGAAGGCCGAGAATTGGGGGGTTGAAAACAGGGGGATAAAAGTAAA
>CALYDF020004849.1:0-14990 GCA_944474145.2 Dicrocoelium dendriticum | reverse complement strand
GCTTACGGAGCGGCCACGGAAGTTCCGACGTTACTTCTTGCGTTTGTTGCAAAGAAATCAAACTGCGAACACTCGTCATACGATAAAAGATATTCCACTTACACCAGCGTGTCAACCGCCTCAAAAGTGAGTTATGTTGCCGGCTGTGGAGCTGCAAACACACACCAGAGTTGATGAAGCTGCGCAGCAGCGCAATCCCGGGAAACGTATTAGGGTAATTTGGCATAAAGTGTATCATGTTGAAAGAAATGGCAGCTTCAGTTATCCAGGGAGAAATAAACGTGTATTTAGAGGATCAATTCGCTGTACATGCATTCATTTAACATCGGGATAGTGTATGCTGTAGAGACGCTAAAAGTGTCAACATGGTTCGTCAGTAGTTCTCATATAGCTGTTCATCGTTTTCAGTGATCACTTGCCGTAGAGCGTCTAAGACAGGGTGTTCCTTTGGTCCAGCAACTTAGGCAATCCGTCTGGCCAATTCATTTCCTGCAAGAGATGGCACCGGAAATACATTCGGATTTCAAATCAGAAAGGCGATAACCGAGGTCGAAGATTATCAGAAGTTCGTTAATCCATCGTTTGCTGGCAGTGCATACGGCTTTCCGCTTTTTATAAATACCTAATATATGCAGGTACCTCGTAATCGGTACATACAGGAAAGTAACCTCGGCTGCTTTTCTTTACTGAAGTTTCCAAATTTTACCCAATGCGTTAATGGTTTTTGGTAGTAAGTTGACTCAACCCTCCATCAACTACCAGTTTTGTTTAACAGGCACCACAATACTTGTGAGAATTTGGAAGTTGCTAACCTATCTGATAAGGGTAAACTGAAACACACATAGAGCTCCTGCTTAATTTCGCAGAATAATTCGGTAAAATGAATTTTCAGACATTAGCAGATCTTTTAGCAACTATAAGGTAAATTCATCGTAGTATTGTTCATCATAACCTTTCCCACAGACAGCGTAAAGCACACCGGTGGACAGAAATAGTAGTTAATCGGAGAACAGCTGTCGGTCAAATGCCTAAACATTTGCAATCAGCAGGTGAAAAAGATGGATGGATATCTTAACCTCTGTCATCAGGACTAGGAGGGAGAGCACAAGTAGCAAAGTTTGGTAGCGAATAACATGAAGATTAAGCAAACAAGACAACACAGAAGCAATTGGCTGATAGCAGATTTCGTGTAAGTTCTTCCTGTTCCCTCGGTCATTCTGATGAGCTAAATCCTCTTGCACCTCACACCGGCACAAGTTAAGTAAATTAACAATTACAGACGACCATTTTGCATGGTGAATCCAAAGTTGCATGGAGGCTACTATGAAGGGATAAGTGCTCGATGTTTGAGTGTTTACAGATTAATTCAAGCGTCTCGAGCTTTTTGTTGCCTAGCTAGACTGGAATGCTCACCCTTGTTTGCAGAGACACATCGAGGCTCACGTCGGTTACACAGATAGAATATTGCCAAACGTTAAGTAGTGGTTCTAACAAACGCCTTGGTTAATACTTACTGTCTTGTCTAAATTCGGATAGTCTGGAAACTGCTGTAAACATTCTTGAAGAAACGAGTGAAAGCAACCGAAACAGACTACGATTACTGAGAAACAATTTTTGTTTTCGGAACCACGCTCTAATTAGCAACGTTTTCCCATGTGGCCTAAATACTGAACAGATGGCTTCGAGCATATTTCAACAACTTTGCGCCTAAACGGGAACACACCGATACATTTGGGATCAAACGCAGTAGGGACAAGACTAATGTATCTCCACAATAGTCCACCCACATCCCATTGCCGATGATATCCGTAAAATACTGGGCACAAACAATCACGACTACATGTTAAACCTACTAACTTGGCGCGTAGTCAGATAGCAGGAAAAAACGTGTAAGAAGAGAAGCATACAAACAAATAACGTGGAGAGGTTTACAGCGTAAGAAGCGCAGATCGGCGTGCATACACCCGCATGCAAAATAAATGCGTTTACAACTAGCGTAAGGCAATGATCTTTAATCAACACATATCATTAATCATCATTGTGACTGAACTCAAGATGCGGGTTGAAACGTTCGACCGGTTTGCGAATGCGGCCACACCGATAAAGTAGTCTTACTTGTTGTTCCGGCTTTTTCACTCTTCGCCAATCGCTCTGTGCTAGAACGGGGGCTATATTTCGCTTCGGCTGGTGTGTCTGTGCGCGGCGGCCTACGTGATCTGAATGTCGGCTGATGATCTGGCCGTCCGGAAGTTGCAGCTCGTTCTGACGTCCTGCAGAACCAAGCACAGTTGCTGGCTGCCAGCATTGTACATGCTGGTTAATCTTCCTTAAAAGTGCTTTTCTCTTTTAGCTTTTCTGATGACACAGACTTCCTCCGTCACCCTTCTACTTAAATACGCAGCTTCGGAAACAACAAATGAAGCCTCTTCCTGAGAGTTCAGCGAAAAAAAGTTCTGCTAGGGATTCACCGGTGGTTTCAGTGGATGTGGAACAGTAGGCAAATAGGAAACGATCCAACTTCGTTTGCAAATTTCCAACTCGATGCTTTAATAGGACTAATTTCACGGTTTGCAGGGCCAGTTCTTCTAGGTCGTTTGATGCAAGATGATACGGGACTAATTTGAGGTACAAGATCCCATTGTTGCTGACAAACTACTAAATTCAGCACTGTTAAACTTTAACATGTATCTGTGCCTAAGGCTTCCGGGATGCGAAACGGTACTCAGGAACAACTGTTGTTTAGCAATTGTGGCCTCAGCTCTGGCTTGGGTAACTGGATGCACATCAATCCATTTTCAATGTGCATGGAGAAGTAGAAGAAACATCGTTCGGTTTATCGGTTCAATGTAGTAGGCCTGTCGGGTCATCGTCAAGCGTAAACTAGACCGGGCGTTTTGCAACGTTGACGCGCTGGACAACTATCGCAATTACTTGATAAATTCCCTTTATCTGAATCGAGCATGGGCCACCAGCAAAATCCCTTGTTAATGCTTTCATCCTCTCCACTCCTAGATTCGTATCGTGGAGCTCGTTAAGGATCTGTGACCGCGTCTTCCTGGAAGGGACCAGCCGCGAGCCCCGGAAAACGCATCAGTTGCATGGACTTAATTCGTTTCTGCCCTTGTTAACGGTTATAAATTCGCCGTTTGTTCAGAGGGCCAACCTACAGTCGACAATCGCTTTACCATTGACAGCAATGGATCCTGCTCCATTCAGTGTCGGAATTTTGCGCTACGTATTGCTGTTGTATATATATGTGACATTAAATTGTCCAGTCCAATCGGAGGGCCGTTTTCCTGTACAGTTTTAGTTAGCTGTAGACGGCTTAACGCGTCGGCAGTGCAGCGCTTGACGCCTGTAATTTAAACCATCATGTAACTGTAGACATTCATGATTAAACCCTATCTCTGCATTCTTGTTGCCATCATTTGTTGGATGCATTTGGTTACACTCAGTAATGATGATAGGGCATACCGTTCAGTGGGCATCACAAAAAACTTCCCTAGTGGTACTGATGGAATCTTTTTACCCCAAGGATTACAGCCAGCTCTTCTCCGCCTGTAGCGTACGCGATATGTAAGCTATGGGACATATGGATCCATCCTTTTTACCGTGGCACAAAACAGCTCCGACCTCCGAGGGGATGCGACATACTGAAGCATGAGTCGATTAGTGGGATCCTAATGAACTAATTGTGGTGGAGAAGCAAGGGTTTGTTTAGCCCTAATGAGTGCGTTTCTTTGACGAGAACTCCAGCAGCATGGTATGTTTTTGTGTAGCAAATCATTCAATGGAGATAACACTGTAGATGCAATAGGTAAGAATCAGCGATAGTAGGAGAGCATTCCTAAGAACGAGCGAAATTCATCACTGCTTCTTGGCTCCAGTATTCCTACGATAATATTTAATATTAGTAACAATAATCGCCTTCATCTTGTCATTAAAACCATGGCACCCATATTTATCCAGCTGGTAGCCAAGGTAACATACGGCAGGGGAAAGGTATTCCTTTTTGGAGTTCTTTCAATTAAATCCACTTCGTTCCATTCGCTCGAGAATAACAGCGAGTGTCTGATGATTTTCTGTTTCACATCGTCCCGAGGTACGAACATCATCCAGATAAGTACAAGCGAAAACTGTATATCCTTTACCAGATTGCCGATAATCCTCTGGAAGCTGCCTTTGGCGAAATTAGGGTTAAATGACAAAAGAATATGTTGGAAAATTCCTATATGTGTGGTAGTAAGCTTCTTGGAATGCTCGTCAAACGCAATCTTCGAATATGTATGATCGAGTTTGAGCTTTGAAAAGTTTTACCATCTTAGAAGGTAAATTGCGAAGAGCTACCTCTTTTCGATGGTTCGCGTCAGGCTTTTGCATTTATGAGGAAGGTTAAGAAAAAAAGAAAGCTACCTAGAGCTAGGGGAAAAAGTGGTTGGAGCACAGTTGCAAATTGCGTCTGTGAAGCTGATCGGTAGTTCTGTTAATCAAGTCAGGCGGGAAAATGTATGACAACGTTTGGCGCATATACCAACGGATAGGGTGTATGTAAGAACGTAGAGACTGATCATGAACAAAACGCAGAGTCGGGCCGGTTTTCCCGTAAGATACAGACAGAATCCTCATTAAGGAGAAGGCGAAATGAGAGACTGTACCAACGTCTTTTGCTTGCATAACTCAGGTTATAACAGTCTGATCGTCATTACTTCGGCGATGGCTAGCAGACGCGTTGTGAATCCTTTGGGGATGCGTTTCGACACGGTGTAAACTACTTTGAATCCGTCCCCAATTTGAATCTGATGCCCAGTATTAAACAGATGCTCAAGGATAGAGCTGTGGACATTCGTAACCGTGCGATGTCGTAGAGAGGCAAGACAGTGTTCCGCTATCCTCTTGGACGGACGCCTGGTCGTGTGCCAGAGATGCATTGCACCACAGGTGCCGGTGAATTGGCATAACACAAATGCTTCGAAACGAGCTGGGATTTTCTCTTAGAACCGGTTGGTGATGAGCGGCACTCTCATGGCAACATCTAAATTAACTTATATTGAGCATTATGCAAATGGCTGTTCACAAGATGGGAAATCACGAAATATTTCCTGAAATTCTTTGGCCCATCTTTGTACTGATTCAGTATTTGTCTTTTCGTTCAGCTTTCTGCAATAAGGAAACTGAACTAAATTTTCTTCTAATATCAGTGATGTGAATATAGTTAGATTTTTAGCATCACACAAATGATTGATGTGTTTTCTGCCTTGCAAGTTCAATTTTAGATCGGTTATTTGAGCAGGTATACCACAGCGAATACAAGCTCCTGGAGACAACTTGCAACTGTTACGTTTTCTATGTAGTGACCTTTCATCTCCAGAAACATTACTATTACTACAGTACTCTATTACTATTGCTAAACTACTATTTCTTGCCTTAAACAATAAAACTTCTTCAACTCTTTGTTACATGGAAAACAGCAGACTTCTGCGTACAATGCACAATTGGCAAACTACTTATCCATATCTTCCAACAACGGATTGCATTGGGGATGGTTCTAATCACGAACTGGGATATAGTTCACGCTCTTTGTGACCAAACTGTGCACACGATCCAATTTTAACATCTTTGAAAACTACTGTTGCTAATAAAGATAATACAGTGAAAGTGTGCATATGAAAAATCTTGGTGCGATTTTTCACCTTCCCTACATAACAACGTAGCTACATCATCGTGTTTACCAACGACATTCGCCGCATCGTTGATAGATAAGCATGCAAGTTTACTCTCATCCAATTCATAATCACGCAGAAGCTGCTCCACGTCCTGGAAAATGTCCTGGCTTGTGGTGTCATTACACTGGAACCAGTTCAATCAATTCTTCGAAGGATTAAATTTGCTGTCACACGTCCTAATGAAATCCGCAAGCTGGGCTATTCCAGTGACACCATCGGTCTCTTTAATAGCAATAGAAAAATGTTCAAAACCGGATGATGTGGCCTTCAGCTGTTATTTCAAATCAAGTCAAATTTCATCAGTTCTGTAACAACAGTATTCCTGTTTAATGAACGAGTTTTGAATAAGGCGCTTTCACCGGTCACACTATTGCGGCCATTTTGACAAGGCACTGCTTCAAGTAATCTCCTTCACTGTAAGCGTTCCAACTCAAGGTGATCATTCGGCTGAGTTCATAGCCTGCAGTAACTGAAGCTACATTCTCTTCCTCAGTTTTCGTAAGACAATTCTGTTGCTGTTTCAAGTTACCCTTCAATTTCTTTAGTTTTGAGACACGAATTACGCCTTCATATTTAGCATAAGCTCGACGGTTTATTTCATAATGTCTTTTCAAATCGTACTCTTTCGGCGTGGCAATACTGTCACGCAATGCATCTTTACATACACCACCGTGAAAAAACACTGTACTTCTCATTTTCGTGGAACAATCGACCCACTTCCTTCACTGTCATTTTGCTCTTAGCTGGGATAGCACTAGGCATCGGAAAGATTCTGTGGAATCTGAGGAGTGTTCGGCATATTGTAAGGAAACCATTCCACTCACGTTGACGTAACCCTCAACGAAAGTTGTAAGAGAGACCGAAGGTGGTATCGGTTTGTGTGCAGTCGGACGCATTGTTACTTTGGGTTTATACGAGCTGGATTGCGAGCGATGCGGATTTAGTTATTTGAGTAAACGGTCATCAATATAGTTTCGGCGCTTCAATTCCTTCAGCACTTTGGTGAGTTTGATTGCATTATTCGCGTTGCTATCCTTCTATGTCATACATCTTTAGCATATGATCTGATGTGTTCATCAGTGCCCAATCTGATCCTTTATCTAGCCGAGAGATACTAATGTCAGTATCAGATTAGAGTTGCGTACAGGTCTTCAAGGCGTGACAATAGCTACTGGTGAGTAGTAGCAAGGATTTTGGTATAATACAACTGATTCATCTTCATTTCTCCGAATCAGCAGGCTTAGGCTAGTCTGGAAAACGACCAGAGGCCGGCGTTTCGACATTCTGGGTCCCGTCAGTGGTGCGCCTCCCAGCGGAACCCTGGCGGTTTTCGCCACCATGACTTCAGGATGCCAGCAACTAGTGCCACTTCGTCATAGTTGACAGCCGCGGACCTGCGTGAATGACCTTTTTCTATGATATAGCTTCTCTTTCTCATCAGTTAAATACAATCTGTATGCATAGCTTCCTTAGTTCTATGTCGTACATAGACGCTATGCGAAAACTCCTAGCTCGTGAGGCTTGCCATTTTCCTCTGCGCAGTTCGTAACTCGCATGGCAGTGAAAGATGACCGGCTCTATATCATAAGCAACTGTCAATCACGCAGGTCTGTGGCTGTCACCCATGGCGAATTGGCACTTGGTGCTTGCGTCCTGAGTCATGGGGGCGGAACTCGGCAGGGTCCGCTTGGAGGCGCACTAATGACGAGACCCAGAAAGTCAAAACGCCGGCGTCTTATGGTTTTCCAGACTAGCCTTAGCCCGATAACTGGGAGTGACGATGATGAATTAGTTAAATAGTTACTTGGCTAACATAGAATTTTTGTGAACCGTGATTTTGTAGTCACAACAATTACGTATGGAGCAGTCTGGCATGGTCCCCGATACAGTTGGTGCACCCCGATCTGAAAATTGTGCATGGGTTAATCATACCTTGGGTTTACAAGCGGGTTAATCCTTCTTCTTATTTAGACTCTACGCATTATCGTAGTGTGCGCGCCTTGAAGCCTTTAGTCCGAGTGCATCCTTCAACCTTATGGAAGTCTAAAAGTTTCTTAATTTTCCCAGCCCTTCGGCACGAACAGCTGCATGTTGCTTCAGTAATGTTTTGAGCCCTGAAACCTCAGCGTCTGTTCTTACTACAAATAGTGTATCCGGACTCCTGGTAGTTCATTGCCAAACCCACTGCTTATCGGTCAGGTTTTTGATCCAACGGCTTTGGTTGTGTACCCTAATCGTCCTCCTGTCTAGGCCTAGGCAACCTGACAGTATCCTGCTCATGCACTACTATACATCATTTCTCAAACAATTTTCTGTTGCTCTGGCCACCGCAGCCGATAATCAGTGGTGCCCTATCTACTGCATCGAGCATGGTGGATAGGGATTTGGATGCTATTGTCAAGCGTTCTCGTCATTTTATTTCCCCTCTCACGCTTTCTGCCTATCCTCCTGTTCCAACTTCACTTTTATCCTCCCGTTTTCAACCCCCAATACTTGGTCCTCCCCCACCTTGCTTTGTTAAGCAGTGATCTTCTAGTTCCAACTCACATGCAACCGCGGAACATCACTCTTGCACTATCGACCAGCCCATGTCTAACCAAGCGGTCAAACCCAGTGCATCGGCTTCTACTTGGAGCCCCCGATCGTTCCTCAGATTGGCATGCCTCAACGTACGCACATGGTTACAGATCGGTCAACAGCCAACACTTGCTCGGACATTAGACCCTCGCGATCGATACCTGCTGCCTATCAGAAACCCGCCTACAAGATCCGAGTTCTGTTCTCACTCTGCGATCCACTTCAGGTGATACTAGCAGTGCTTTCTCTTTGCGCCTAGCCAGAGACCATGCAGCTGCGAGTACCGGTTAAGTCGGTGTTGGTATTGCAAGAGTCCCTAGGCTGAAGCTGCTCTGGTGGCTTGGATGTCAATCAGTAGCTGAATGTGTGCGGTCCAACTGCCTGGCTTGTTCAAAACTTCGAAGTCTCGCAGGGCTAACAGATGTCTGTTGATCAGGTCTACGTACGCCGCCAAAAGCTGCAGCAACAATGCTGCGAAAGACGACTTCTATCGCCAATTGAACGAACTCCCTTGCCACAGATGAAGCACGGACGCTGTAGTGCTTGCTGTGGATCTGAACACTCAAATTGGCAAATTGTCCACTGATGATCTGCATCTAGGTGACCAATATGGCGTAGGCGCCCATATTGTTAAAGGTAAGCGATTAGTTCGCTTGTGTAAAGATTCTCGCTTATTTCGTGTGAGCACTAACTACCCATACAGCGCCAGTCGGAAGGTGACATTGCGAGCACCAGCTTCGAACCGGCAATGGACGCAAATAGATCACATTGCGATCAGTTATCGCTAGAGTGGATTCATCCAAAACTGTCGCTTGATTTGGAGCGCATGTGTGGACACTGAACATGCACTTGTAAGTGATGATCTGCAGGTGCGTTTTGGCGGTCGCCTTTGAAGACCCTGTGAGCGCATAGACAGCAGCCAACTGGCAAAGCCTGGCGTTCTGAATGCGTATCGAAGTACACTGGCGTTCGGGTTGAGCAAACGCTCACTGAGTACAGTTGCCGGTCACTGGTCGCATGTTCACCAGACCTTAATTAAAGCACGTGTTCGTCATGCGGTAAATCCACAGGCCAAAGTAGACACTGGATCTCTTTGTAGTCTCTGTAATTTATCGATGCTCGTCGGCAGATTCCGGCTGGAAGCCAACAAAAGGAGATTGGCAAAGAGATCTGGGCAAAGATCTTTGCTATACTTAAAAACGACGATGAAGCGTTCTGATCACATGGTGAGTTAGAGATGGAGGTGGCCGCTGCCCTAGGTAACCAGCTTAATGTGTTACGTCTGATAGGGGAACTGGGCAGCATGAGATCTGGTGTTAGTTAAACCATACGTGGCGAAAGTGGGCAGCCTATCCACAAATTGTCAAAAGGTTTGGAACCTTGGGCTGGGCATTTTGAAAAGCAATTTAATAGACCGGAATTGTTAGCTCCCTCACCGGCCAATGATCGCTCTGCTCCGTGTGCCTTCCATCTGGATTCACCCTCTCGCTCAGAAATCGAACGTACAATCGTAATGTTAAAGTTAAATAAAGCTTCGTACTAGATGATCCTCATCCAGCCCTCTTCAAATTCGGGGGCCCTGCTCTTGTTGATGATTTACACGAATTACTAGTGAAACTGTGGGAGCAGAAAACTGTCCCAAGCGACTGGAGCTACTCCGCTACTGTTCCGATCTTCAAAGGAGGCTGACGTTCGGAATGCGGCAACCATAGAGGAATCAGCCTGATCCTTATCGCCAAATTGCTTGCCTATATAATCCGTCTCAGACTGACTGGGGCTCGTGAAAGCCAGGTTCGGGAGGAGCAAGTTGGGTTTCATCATGGTCGGGAATGCGTGGACCACACATTAACATTACGTCAGTTGTTGGAGCACAAGCATGTATACTGGCGGCCCACGGTTTCCGTGTTCCTGGACATCAAAAGTGCCTTCGTTTCAGTGCATAGACGTGCCCTTTGGGACTGTCTGCTAAGGAATGGTGTGCACGAGAAGTATGTAAACATTATGCAAGCACTATAAGTACGTACCTCAAACAGAGTGAGTGAGAGTGAGGGCTTATGGCAAGCTGTCGTCGCCCTTCAGTATCTCCAGCGGTGTGAGAAAACGATGCCCACTGTCACTTTTTCTCTGCAACTTCACTATTGACGAAGTCACATAAGTCGGGTTCACAGGACACGACTTAGAAGTTGTGGAGCTGCTTCCAGGTGAACGACTTCTTAACTTAGGGTATGCTAACGATATTGCGCTCGACTTTGATAGCTCCAAAACGTGCCAAACGGCACTAGGCAGATTAGCAATGGCTGTCACCCTTTTGGGGCTATGCATTGCACCCTCAAAGTGCAAAGCTTTCCTCCATGATTGGCAGTGACCGCTTCCTGCGCTGATCTTTGAAAACTAGCAGCTAGAAGTCGTTCAAAACTTCAACTATATATATGCAGTTTCAGCTTGTAAAGCATAATCAGTAGTGTGCATTCATCGGTTCCATCAGCATTTGAACTCATGAGCCCCAGCGGTTTGCACCGCCAGTCAGCAGTTTATGTCACTGGGCCACGGGAGACAGCTTCAGACCATCATGCTTTTGCATGCTAACTGCGACATAGCGCGTCTTATCCTCCACTGTTTAGGGCTTTTCCGCGCATGTGGACGACTATCTGATTTGGAACTGGCTACGACGAACCCTCAATTATTTATCACAAAATCTTCTACTCTTGACTGCAACAAAATTTATCCGCCCTGGCAGTTTCTAAATACTATGTCCTACATCGCTGCTGTCTGTGGACGTCGTTTCGTTCGGGGCAAACTCTGTCCTCTACAACCTACGTAACTTGCGTGACAACGGAGGATAAGGCGCGCTATATCCCAGTTCTCTTGCAAATCATGATGGCCCCTAGCTCTCCTCTGTGGCCAAGTGGCATAAGCTGCTGACTGGCGGTGCAAGCCGCCGGTGGTCTTGGGTTCGAATCCTGATGGATCCGATGGATGCACCCTACTGATTTTGTTTAACAGGCTGCAACTGTAGTCTGGCGCTTTTCCGTAGATGTGGACGACTATCTGTTTTGGAACTGGTTGCGAAGAACCCTCAATCTTTTATAGCAAAATCTCCTACTCCTAACTATATATATATATATATATATATGTATATATATAGTGTCTTTAAGGCGGGAGAGCCTATGGTGCGCTGAAGCTGGTGGTGGCTAGATCCTGACAGATGGTCTACCCATTGCTGCTACTGTTGTGCCATTTGCTCATGTCCTGGGCGCCTCCTCGTGGCGACCGCTGGGTGGGATTTGGGTTTTGCCCTTCTCCCTGCTAAGATCCAGGACACCAATCCGCATGAGTCAGTGAACTGACCATGTGCTAGACCCGCTGCCTTTCGGGTGTTCATTTTTTCGAAGGCTTTGGCTGAGGATCCGAGTCGTTCTCCTGTCAGGATTGGGCGCCCTGGCAGTATCCTAGTCCATCCTCTCCGGAGGTTAGGAAGTGGTCGATGGCCCACTTCCCGTAAAACCTAGCCATGGGAGACAACAGGTTTGCGGGTGATATTCTCAAAGCTCGATTGGCGTAGAGCACGAGGGCTACGCATTGTCTCTGACGGTGGGAGGACACCTCCGGGTGTTCAATGGTTTGCTACTGCCCTCCTCAAGCCAGGCAGCCCCTGGTCAAATTGGTGCAAACCCGCCAAAAACCCACCTGCGTCTGGCCGTGGTCGCAGGTGCGTATCCTACTACGGTCGCAAAACATATGATAATTGTTCCAGAACCTCAAAGGCTGCGTGTGACGGCCGTCAAGCAGATCCCAATCTGTCTCTGCAATCACATTCCCGAGCTGGATCTGCTCTCCACCGCCTTGTGGGTCAGGCTATTGAGCCAAAGGCTCCGGGCGGAGTCCCTCAAGCAAACCTCCAAAGCACAACGACCATTTCGCGTGCGATTGCCCACCAATGCAATCGTATGCCTGCGCGCAAAGCACTCAACATCGGGTGCTGGAACGTGCGCACACTACTGGACCGGAACTCCAGCGAGCGCCCGGAGTGACGCACTGCACTGGTCGCAATGGAGCTGGCGCGCTACCACATCGATATTGCGGCGCTCAGTGAAACTCGGCTCGCTGAACAAGGTAAGTTACATGAAGCAGGTGCTGGCTACACATTCTACTGGGTGGGCAACGCCGCCTTAGCACCACGTGAACATGGGGTCGGATTTGCAATATCCGATCGACTGAATGGCCAGCTGGTGGGTGAAACAACGGGCATCAGCGCGCGACTGATGACTGTTCGCCTACGACTTGGAAGAGGTAAGTTTGCTACTTTAATAAGCACGTACGGTCCGACCATGTGTTATCCTGATGACACGCGTGATCAGTTCTACACTGAGCTATCCTCCGTGATACCGTCTGTGCCGAGGAGCGACCGACTATTTCTGCTGGGTGACTTCAACGCGCGCGTTGGGCGTGATGCATCAGCGTGGACAGATGTTATCGGTGCGCATGGCATTGGTTCAGCGAATGCGAACGGTGACAGGCTGCTCTCACTGTGTGCCACTTACGGCCTGACGATCACGAACACTCGGTTTGCACTGAGTGCGAGTGATATAGCAACCTAGAAGCACACACGGAGTGGTCACGCTCACCTGCTCGACTATGTCATCGTACGTCAGCGTGATATGCGTGAAGTGCGCATGACACGTGTACTGCGTGGAGCTGAGTGTGGCACTGATCACAAATTGGTTCGGACCAAACTGTACATATATTTTCGTAAATCTATGTATTGTACTCCCGCCGTGAATCGGCGTAAATTTAACATTCTCTCCCTCTGTACTGTGGCGAAACGGACTGAGCTGGAGAAGGCGATGGCTGCAAGCCTGTGTGATGTGGACTGCATAGCCACAGTGGGCGACCTGTGGCACCACATTCGCGACCAGGTGACAGCTGCTGCCGAGGAGACCATCGGGCGCGCAAACTGTAAACGTCCTGATTGGTTTGATGACAACAATGTGACGATTGGCGCAATGGTGTCAGAGAAGAATGCAGCATTTGCTGCACATGTGGCAGACCCCAGTGACTTGGGGAAGAGTAGTCAGTTTCGCAAACTTCGAGGGCGACTAACCCGAGAGCTCCGTCGCATTAAAAATGCATGGTGGACGGAGAAAGCGAAGCAGATGGAATGCTACGCCGAACGCCGTCAACACAAGGAATTCTTTGACTCCTTGAAGGCGGTGTATGGACCGAGATTGGAGCCGCTGAGGACACTGATCGATGGTAGTTCAGGCGCTACCTGCACCCAGACTGCAGACATAATGCAGGTCTGGCGAAAACACTTTGACTGTCTCTTGAACAACCGCTCAGAGATCGACTGGCCTACATTGAACTGCCTGAAGCAGCACGATGTGAAGGCGGATCTGGCGGATACGCCGAGACTGGATGAGACGCAGAGGGCACTTGCTCAGCTGCGAAACGGCAAATGTGCCGGAGGTGACGGGATCCCACCTGAAGTATTGAAACACGGTGGACCCGCGTTGTTGACTGCGCTGCACCACTTGGTGCAACGCGTGTGGATTGAGGAGGAGGTGCCTCCTGAGCTGAAGGATGCCCTTGTGCTACCACTTTACAAGGACAAAGGGCGCAAGCAATGTTGCACGAATTATCGTGGCATCAACTTGCTGAGTTGTGTGGGCAAAGTGATTGCCCGAATCCTGCTCAACCGCCTCGTGAGTCAGGTTGCGGAACCTAACGTGGCGGAAGAGCAATGTGGATTACGTTCAGGTCGTAGCACTATAGATATGGTGTTTGTGACTCGTCAGTTGCAAGAGAAGTTCAGAGAACGACACCAGCCATCGTACTCGCTTTTTGTTGATTCCACCAAGGCATTTGATACGGTGAACCGCGAGGCATTGTGGCTGGTGTTGGGTAAGTTTGGTTGCCCGCGTAAGTTTGTAAGTTTAATTGAAGGTCTGCACAGTGGTATGCGAGCGAGGGTGCAGCTGAGTGGAGAGACTTCGGATGACTTTGCAGTTGTCTCTGGTGTGAAGCAAGGCTGTGTCTTAGCTCCTGCCCTGTTTAATATATATCTTCATGCAATGTTGTCTTGTGCTTTTGATGCGGCTTGTGCTTACGGTGTTCGTGTGGAGCACCGTATTGCTGGTGGGTTGCTGAATATCCGTCGTTTCGGTGCGAGAACTCTAGTCTGTGAGACAACTATCCGTATGTTGCTGTTTGCTGACGACTGTGCGTTGTTTTCACACAGCGCGGATGAGTTGCAGCACATGACTAGTGCTCTGGCTTCGACAGCGGCCAAATTCGGGCTCACCATCAACACAAGCAAAACTGTCTGTCTGTCTCTTTCAGCCTTCAGCGGAGGTGCAATCTTCAATATTGCCGCGAATCAGCATTGGTGCTGAAGTATTGGAAACCACCTCCCGCTTTTGCTACCTTGGGAGTGTGATATCGACTGATCAGCAGCTACACAGTGAGTTGCGTAATCGCGTGTCGAAGGCGGCAGCGGCATTGGGGAAGCTTGAGTACCGAGTGTGGAACAACCATCAGCTTACCATTGGCACGAAGCTGATGGTGTACAAATCCATGGTACTGTCCGTTCTTCTATACGGCAGTGAAACGTGGACGATGTACCGGCGGGATGCGCGATATCGCGAGCGGTTCCATCAGCAGTGTCTGCGATGGGTTTTGCGCATCGGTTGG
>CALYDF020004848.1:0-14981 GCA_944474145.2 Dicrocoelium dendriticum | reverse complement strand
TCATAGGTCCTCATGGTTGTATGGCAGCGAAGCATCAGTTCAAATGGCTGATGTACTGTTGTTGATGACGATGATGATGACTCTTTCGCATGTTTAGACGTTTGAACTATGAACGTGACAAAAACAAGTGAATCAGTCAAATGAAAATGCTTAGATCTACTTAACTTCGTTTCCAGTTAAGCATGCACTTAGCGTGGTCGGCAATATTAGAGTTCCACACGACAAAGATATGAGCGTCGGGGTACCGCTTAAGGCAACAACAATAAGAACCATAACGGCAGAGCGGAATATTTTTTATTATTAAGAGCCCAGTGAAGGCTACCGTAGCAGTGAAATACCCGCTAAGTATAGAAGCGAATTCTAAGCAGCAACAACTGGAACAACGAAAACGATTCCGATTCGGCAGTAGTGTGAATCTGTGTTGTGCTGTTCAGGCAGCCGCTTGAAGGCACGTCATATTCCGTAAGCACATGGCAACTATTTCGTCTATTTGGCCGTCGCACAACAAGCGAATTTGGGGACATCTATCCTCTTGTGCACACACAAACTTAAATTATACATATATATATATACAAGCAAATGATGGTTGTACGTCGACATTCATATGAATACATTAAACAGCAGTGGGTTATATCACTTACGTGATATCCTCTCTCTTTTTGCTCATGGTGAAAACAGATTCAATTTTTTCCAACAACTTCGTGATCTCACTGGAATCTGTTTGGAACTAGATTACGCTGAATTAGGCTCGCCTTTCTGACGAAGATTAACGAAATCAGAAGTCTTAGATTTGAAACATTTGACGAGTGTGCAAGCTGTGCACAAATTGTCATAAATAGCATCATCTAAAAACTCCGAAGTAAAACCTTTGCAAAATTACAGTCGGTGGAAAAAGACCGTTGCAGATACACGTCGTATTCAATGAGTTCATTTAATTCCTGATACCTAGTGGATAACTCATGCAGCGCACGATGGCATTCCCTGTATATTTTTCGAAATCTGTTTGAACAATATGTATTAATAGAACTCACTGAAGCTCCAATATCCGTCTGTTAGCATCTTCGGTACAAACGAGTTTATCTGGACTTGACAACTTGGAAGAAGACTGATTAGGCTGGACAAAGAAAATTGAGAATTGAAGATCACGTTTACAGATCCCATTAGGACGATGCGTCTATCTCGTGGGTGCAAAAAGTCTGGATAAACAGCCAGACGCTTGGTAAGATACTTTGAATTTTTCATTCGAAACTCAGAATCGAAGGTGTTTGTGATAGTAAAAAGGACTAATAATCCACAGTAAAGGTTATATGCTTGCGCTTCAAGGAGAGAATGAACTCTGTTTGCTTTTCATTCGGATGAGGCATCATTTCCGCCATCTTGATACTAATTTTCACACAAAATAGGTAGACCATAAAATGGCTTTACAAACAACAGCATCAGTGTGCTCCAAGTGGTGTAGCAGCTAGGCAGAATCTCTAAACCAATCAAAGGTTGGTCTGAGACAGTATCCAAATTTCAAACTACCGCCACCTGCAGCCCTGGCGGCCCCGGATCAGACAAGTTGAGCGCCTTTACTAGACGCGCAGTGTAGGTCACTGCAAAATATTTTGGGAAAACCTAACACACGCTAACAGCTACGGCTACTATTAAATTCGTTTTTCCAAGTGGGCTTAAATTGTGTGATACGATTTAGAAGATACGTATGTCAAGATTACAAGGAACAGGTGAAAAAAGCAGCCAATTTGTGCAATGACTGCTTTACCTTCAGTCGATGCACAACTTAAACTTCAACGTAACCATGCAGAGAGTCACACTATGCATTATTTTACGTTTGCCTACAGGCTGCGGTGCTTACGTAATCGCATTCTGTAAGTCGCTTTGGTTCACATCTTTCAGGTGTGTAAGTCGCTACGCGTCACTTCGTTTTTGCCGATAAACCGGTTATCATTTGTACACTGTGTACACAATATATATTGCTCTAAAGGCATAAAACTTACGTTTGAGCATTTATTTAAGGTGCCCCTTGCGGCTGTTGTATGCACCTGCCTTCTCTATGACTAAACTACAGCACTACCAAGAGTTGAAAAACACTATCTCCGCCTTGAAACGCTTCACTTAATGATATTGAATCCCAGTTAGTGTGTTTTGCTCCCCATTATTTAGAACCATACCATTTTTTCCTTATTATTCGAGCTTGCTACGCCAGTATCCATCGTACTTACTTCACACAATACCTTGATAATAAGGGATTGAATATTTAGGTTATGCTTTTAGAAGACACGTTAACTATTTTGAATATTGCCCCAGATTCGATTTAATGCATCCTTTTCCTTGCCGTGCTGTTGGCGACAAGCATCCTGCAGCTAAGATATACAAGGATGTATTCAGCCGTTTCGCATCGTTACTGGACATTGTGTTGTTTTGTACCGTAAACGAGCACCTTCTGTATTTTTCAACGTTGGATATAACCTTTATCTGAACATTCGAAATGTCCACTAGTTTTACTGATTGCACATCTGTTGACAAAACTGGTGTTGGGGAGTATCTTGCTGTACCGTTTCTCCCTCTGGTTTATACGCATTCTATTTTGTAGCTGCACAATACACGTTGGGTTCAGTCACCGCAACCTCTATACTGTTTCGCATCTGATACGGCTCCTACGTGTTAAGGAATACTGACTAGTATCGCAGGAGCCGCCCAACATTGGGTCACCCCTTCCTAAGACATGCCGTGCGCCATTGAATTTTTCTGGTGAGCTCGTCCCGGTGACATTATTTTTCATTATTCAATATCCATTTGTTTTCTTACCTGACTCACATACTTATTCGCTTCTCAAAATGTATGGTACTGCTGCTAAGTCACATAAGTACGTGGTTAGTGCTGTGGAGCTAGACATCCAACCTTTTTGGAAGAATGACCCATGGTTATGAGTTGCACATCTAAAATCCACTTTTTACCATTGTAGTATTTCTTCTGATACGGCTAAATGGTGTCAACTTATGTCTCTACTTCCGCAAAGCGCATCCTTCCAGTGAAAGACATCATAGCCTGCCCTGCTCCCGAAGCCAAGCATCAGTCTTTAAAGTAGGCGAGCACATAGCGAATCAAGCCCTCTGACAAGGTCCGATTGCATCAACTGGTAATGGATTTGCAGCTAGGGGACAGGAGGCCTTCAGCCTCGTTGCGACGGATGCAACGACTTCTAGGGACTCTAATATTCTCCGCGAAATGTGAATGCAACGTCTCCCGGAAAGCACACAGGCCATCCTCTCCGTGGCAAGCGCCCTCCTTATCGCAGCAGTTGCGGAACTAACAGAACGTGTCTTCGAACATCAGCCAACGAACGAAGCTAAAACATTCACTGAACTTAACCCCTTCGCATCCCCAGTGACGTCCGCCACAAGTGGTCTGTCAGCCATCAAGGTTATAGCATCGCAACTAGCGTCACTTCAGCGCCAAGTCGAGAACTTCTCATTAGACCTTAGGCAGCGCAGCCTCTGTAGCTCACCATCCTGTTGGGCGCAGTGTAACAATTCAGGCTTTTGCTTTTAGCGTTCGTATTTTGGTAAGTGCGAGCAACCATGCAATTTCTCCGCCTCGACGCAGGGAAACTTTCGGGCCGGCTGCTAATGGGCACTGACGGTGTTGTCACAGCCCAAAATCGTATCATCTACATTAAGGATTATGATTCTGAAACCCACTTTTAGTTGATCCGGGGCGGAATTCAGCTTCATTCTCCTATGCTACGTGAGCCTATCACTTCTTTGTTGACAAGCCTAAGTGGCTCCAATGAGACCCTACTAGCCACCTACGGTCGTCGGTCGTTTACACTGTATCTAGGTCTTTCACGCACGTTCCTCCGGATATGCGCCGTTGGTGCAGTCGCCTTTGCCATCCTCGGCATTGACTTTCTCAGGCAGCTTACTAACTTGATCGACGCGGAAAGCCAGAAGTTGGTGGACAACGCAACGCAGTGCAAGTGGCAGTACCGCCGATCTTGCATCTATTAAATCGGTCTTTGTCTATCTCCAGACCGCGCTAGACTACGCAAATCTGTTTCTCCAGTATTCCAAGCTCGTTTAGCCAATGAATGCGGCTTTGCCTGTGGCATCCTAAGTCACTCACCAGATACCGACGAATGTCCTACCCGTCTCATGCTATGAAGGCCGCCTGGCGCCCGAGAAACTACAGTTACCGGGCGGAGTTGGAGTACATGCCCGAACTTGGAATTATCCGCCCATCCGACAGCCCTAGTTCCTCTCTTCTGCAGATGGTGTCCATGAAATCTGACGACTGGCGTCATTGCGTTGGTTACCTCGAGATTAGTCGTCTAACCGTCTCAGGTACGCATCCTATTCCAAACATGCAAGACCTTACTGCATGTCACACAGGTGAGACGATCTTCAGTAATATCGACCTGGTTCGCTTCCATCACTAGATAACTGTAGAGGAAAATGCCATAACGAAAACAGCCGCTGTCACTATTTTCGGCCTGGTTAAAGGATTAAAACTGCCATTTGACTGTGCAACTCCGCACAGATCATCCAACGCTTCATCCATGATGGCACTCGTGGCCTTACCTTGCCTATTCCTACTTCGATGATATTTTTGTAGCTAATTCATTGCAGCAAGAACAGCTAGACCACCTTCGAACTCTCTTCCAGCGCCTGACGCAATGCTGTGTCACGGTCGACCCGAGTACTTGCATTCTCGACAAAGTAATGATAGGCTTTCTGGGACAAAGTGTTTTCTCGTGTAGTATCGAAGTCCATCCTGATAATCACCAGGCAATCAAGGGCCTTCCAGATCCGACTTATTTCCAGCACCGTCGATTTTTTGGTTTGATCAACTGCAATGGACGCCATATTTCGCGCTGCGCTCAGCTCATACTACCTCGAACTGACCACTTTTGAGGAAATGCAAGTAAGTTCGCTTCCCCTGACACAGCACAGATAGGCTCCGCCGAGATCAAGGATGCTGCCTTCAACAAAGCCCACCTTGCTCCTTCTGAATTTACTGCGCCTTGCTATTACAACCGCTGCATAAGGCGTCGCAATAGGAACAACAACACGTTGGTGGGCAGTGGCAACCCCTTCTGTTCTTCTCTGATCGTCTGCAGCCGGCGGACCCGCTACGGCACGTTTGACAAAGTACTGCTCGCCGTTTATCTAGCCATTCGCCACTTCAAGCACACGCACAAAGGCCACGCCTTCACGGTCTACACTGACCACATCTCCCTCAGCTTCGCCTTCAACTCTGCTTGCGACAAATATTCACCACGGGAAACAAGACACCTGGGCGTTGTCACGCAGTTCACCGCTGACATACTTCATGTCTCAGTTGTCGGCAAGCCGGCCGCCGACGCTTTCTCCTGCGTCATCCTCCCCTCCAGCCTTTGCCTACTGCCCACCTTGCCGCCTTGCCATCGGCTCAGTCTCAAACTAAGGGCATACAACGCACGCGGCAGTCCACTTAGCTTCACCTGCAACCTGTTCTTCTCTAAACCAGGGAGGGAACCACTCTCTGTGACACGTGTACAAATTTTCATAGACCCCTCGTGTTCATCTAATCAGGTGCACAGTCTGACGCACCGTGCTCACTATCACCTCTCGGTATCCGTGCACTTTTGAAACGGCTCGCCGAAAGTTTCATTTGGTCACGCATAAACAAAGAGGTTCGTACCTGTGCTCGCGCCGGTCTTAAATGCCAGCACGCCAAAACACATCGTAACAACCGCAGTACTCATAAATTCAGGTCCAGCCTCGTACTCTCGGTTCTCACCTGTACACTTAGACCCGTAGGTCTCTTGCCTCCTTTACGTGGATTGGTATACACTCTTACATGTGTTGCCTGCTTCATCGGATGGCCAGAATCCGTTCCCGTAACAGACTACATAGCTGAGACTGTTAAATGGGCTTTCTTAGATCGGTGGGTCTTGCACTACGGCTGCTCATCCAACATTACAACTGACGAAGCAACGCCTTTGGAATATCCACAATTCGATACGTATTGCAACTTTTTAGGCTGTCGCAGCAATTATACCACTGCGTACCACCAAGCAACGAACGGTTTAGTTAAACGCTTCTACAGATAGCAAAACGCATCACCCTGCGACTCCTCCGACTCTGGCTGTAGCGAAACCGTTCCGCTCGTACTTTTAGGCTTTCGCAACAGCATCAAAGCTGCCTTGCAAGGTTCGACAACAGAGCTGGTTGTTGGCACAGTGCTGACGTTTCCAGGAGAATTCGTATCGCCTCTCACATCGTCGGGTAAGCCTTCGCCTAACGTTGTGTCCTCCACTGCTCAAAGCATGCGCGCACTACACTCGAATTTGCCCCGTGATTCAAACTAGTAATGTGCACATGCACAAATGACTCTGTACTTGCACTCACGCTTTACTAAGCAGCGAAGCAGTGCGGCGCCTTTTCTCGCCTCTCGACATGTACTCTTTCAGAACCCTGCAAAGGACTCCAAAACGTCTCACTTTTATTAAATAAGTGAATAAACATATTATTCTTGAATATTTCTAGGCACAGCACATCAGAATAGCCACCGAACAACCATGTCCATCGAGCGTTGCAAGATGATTTCTTTGACTAATCACTTGCAACCCATCCTGGGGCTATCACCCAACCAAATGTACACGCGGTGACTACCCGAGCACCCTCTATGCCGCAACCCGTCGTTCCCCTGACTCAACCAACGTTGCTTTAACCCAAGACAACAGGCCGACGCGGTAGACAGGTCAAACTTCCGTTCGTTTTACAGATTTTGTAATCGTTTGCTACTGCCAGTAATACGCCTTTTTCGTCTTTAGTTGTAGTCGTACATCTCCTCCACGAAGGATGTGCAAACTCGCAAATACCTATACGGTTCACTGCCGTGTATACTAGTGCATGGATAACATTACCGGCACGGTACACCTTTCAGGACATACCTGTGACGCTCACCTAGTCACGGAATCAACAGAATAATGAAATCATCCGCACTTCGCAATCCTGACACACTAAAGGAACCCGGAAAACTAATCAGTCAAAATCAATACAACCACTTGCAGTCGAGTCCAAAGAAGAAAACCACACAACCATAGGAAACAAATTGGCGAAACACGACTGCGAATGTCCGCGAGGATAATCGGTCAGATGCAATCTTGTCAATATCGTAGCACTGGTCGGCAGTGTTCCAGGACGTGGTGGGTTTTCGCCCTGGCAAGCGTTCTCTCTACAAAAGGCCGCAAATGTCTGTTTAACAACACTGCGACGTGGCGCATGTGACTCGCCACTCAATAAAGTCACTGCCCCAACCACGCATTGGCAAGTTGACCGATGCCACATTCCGCAAATTCTGTGCATATATCTGCTCTCCTACGACTACGCTTACATACTTGATCAGTGACATGCCACTATATTTACAATATTTTTGCATTTTTTCCTCATGCTTCATTCACCTGCCCCGCATTGTGTACACCACCTCATCGGACTAGTTACTCACCAACATACTCCACATTAATGATCTAATTCTTATCTCTACATCTCGCATTCTGTGAGCATAGACTTCCTTCAATCTTTGGGCCATGTGGACCCACACTATTGACTACATCTGTACTACTCCCGCTCTTGGTCCTGCTAATCATGCTATCATGTACAATATTGCACTATGCTGATCATGCCCAAAAGGCGTGCCTCGCTTTGTCGAGAATAAAATATTTATTTATTTATTTATTTAATTGTTTTGAAAACGCAGGAAGCGTGTTTGCATTTATCATGCACGGCAACTTCCTTCTCCGCATCAAGCCACTTCTCCCAACCATAGCCCACCCCATCTGAGTTCTAACCTCCAGAAACTTTACGGTCAAAATTGACAAGGCCACCCTCGCGTGACTAGCCAACCGACTCAAAGCAACCCCTGATCGTCTTGCCAGCCGGCCCAAGGCCCCTTCATGACCCAAGGAACAGTCAGTGGCTTTCGGCCGTTAGCGGCAACCAACGGGTTGGTCCCCAAACGTCTGGCTAGTCGTTGCTGACGAGAAAGCCGGGTTGCTTTCTGGGACGGGAACACCTGTATTCATTGGTGGGACGAGGAACGTGAACTGAAAGACGGTGGGGGATGACACCTCCCAAGGTCACCGTCGGGCCTGCAGCTATTGGAATGGCCTTCGGCCTTTTTCTGAACTGGTCAGATTTTGCAGTCCGACCAGCCCGCCCCGATGGCCCACCGATGATGCACTTCGGTCTAAACGATCATCATATATAAATACCAACGGAATAGACCTAGCGAAAACTGTTACACACACTATTTTGGAAGACTCTGTTCAAGCCCCTGAAACTATTCGCACCCATCCTCTCCTCTCGTTTTTCCCAGTAACAGATGCATCGAGGTATTCCATCATCCAGCCTTATAACGAAGGCTCTGGTTGTGTACCGGAACACACGCTCTTTCAGTACATTGCAGCGATAGATTTTACCTTTGGTTTAACCTGCACTGACGGCGCTTCCATTGAGACAACTGGTTTCGGGGAGTGTCTCGCTGCAACGTTTCTCGCACACGATTCTTCTCTTTCTATTTATGTAGCCTGAACGATAAATGTTGGGTTCAAGCACTCCAATATCTTTATTGTTCAGTATTTGACACGGCGCTCACGTGCCCTTTATTACCGAAAGTATACCAGGCTCCACCCAGCTGGTTAAGCCGTTACAAGCGGTGTTAAAATGCTGTAAGGTATAGACCTTACTACGAATTCAAAGCCCTAGTTATGTCGTAGAGCTCCACCGGTAAGTTTTATTGTATTATACCCAAGTGCAACAAAAATAGGCGAATAACCGCTACAAACATGTAAACCCTATTTTTCAAAACAGTCAGAGCCGTAAAAGTATGGGCTAAAATACAGGCACTAGTTTGCTACACTTGCGTCACCCCAGCAGTTTCAGCTTGGGTTAGCGACTAGCTTTAATTATTTATTGTACATTCTACCGCAAAACGTTGTTTAAATAGACCTGTTCGCTTTCCTTGGCAGTTTGCTCGGTCCGCTTTTCTTCTCTCCCTTGTTCTAAAGGATAAATATACCTGCACGGAACACCTCTGAGGATATACCTGCGACTATCCCACGGACATGGAACCAACACAGAACAACGAAAGCACCCGCACTTCGCAATCCTGACACACTAACGGAAACCAGAAAAATATTTAAATCAATACAAGCCACTTTAGTCGCCAGACTTCGACAGCTCCAACCATTTGCGGTTGCCTTCGAAGCACACTACACAACCATGGAAAACAAACTGGCGAAACGGGACTGCGAAATCCGCCAGGGTAATCGGTCAGATGCCTTTTTCCTTAGCATATCACCAGTCGGCAGTGTTCCAGGATGTGGCGGGACTTCTTCTGGCAAGCGTTTTCCCTAAAAAATGCTATAAACGTCTGTTTAACAACGCTGCGACGTGGCGGATGTGACTCGCCACTCCCTAAAGTCACCGCCCCTAACACATTGGCAAGTTGACCGATTCCACATTTACAAATTCTATGAATACATCTGCTATCCTACGAACATGCCTACATATTTCATTAGTGACATGCCACTATTCATAAATATTTTGCACCTCTTCCTCATGTTTCACTCACCTGACCCCAGTGTGTACACAACCTCATCGGACTAGTTCTTCACTCCACATTAGTGATCTGATTCTTATCTCTACATCTCGCATTCTGTGGACATAGACTTCATACAAACTTCCGGCCATATGGGCCCACACTACTGTCTCCAACTGTACTACTCCCGCGCTTGGTGCTGCTAATCATGCCAGCGTGTACAATTTCACAATACGCTGATCTTGCCCAAAAGACGTGCCTCGTTTTGTCGAGAATAATTTATACATTTATTTTTTATTTGTGTCAACCTTTCAGTCAGGACGCAAAATATACCCAAGGAAAAGCTATTGTACTGGTCAGGCACACTCGCACTATAATGCTTCCTTCAGTTCCTACAGTCATAGGTGGACTGGTTATTTAAAGCTATATATCCGACAGCTTAAAAGACGTGACAACAGCACTAGTACAGCCAACACCAAGCGCGTTCGGCTCAACGTAAGCTAGTTAAGAGCTATGTATTCAAAATTAATCACTTTACACAAATGTTACAAATTGGTCAGTAAACAAGTGACCAAAATACGTAGTAAGCATAATGCATTTAAGGCGGTTACAATGAAATCTTATTATGAGGTAAGGTCAAATACGAGTGTACAGCTAAATCCAAGTGACAAGCAAGAAGATTCAAAGATAGGCTTTGCTAATTGTAACGCTGGACCTTGTTTTCTCGATGCAACAAAATAATGCTGAATGGGCAAACGTATTTTAACCTAATTGAAAAATGTATATAATTGGACCAGCAGTATAATACCGTATGTAAGAAAACCACAAACAACTATCCAGACGTCCGACCTGTTAATTTACTGTGACGCCTTTTAATGTGGACTATCAAAACAAAGTGAAATACCGTTAGGAAAACGTTCAAAGTAAAGACCGACTCCTCTGTGCTTACCGGATAACAACCGGGTGTCTAACCGTCAGTAACTATTAACTAAATAAATAAGCTTTCATTTCCGGTAGTGTGAGGCAAGCCAGTGAAGGCATGGGCATGATATAAAAGCTGGTACTCTTGGTAAGTAGATGTAAATACGGCAAGTTAAGTAGTAAAGTAATGGATTTTTGGGCATTTTTATATGTAAGTGTATGTGTAAGTTGGCATTGTGGAATCATACGGTATCTCCGGTAAACTGCACACCTGGTTCTCATCATATCTTGCTGCTCGCTCGCAGTCAGTAATGGTTGGAGAATTTATGTCACTTCCTAAACCAGTCAAAAGTGGCTTAATTCAAGGTAGCGTTTTAGGCCCTCTACTTTTCCTGTCCTAAATTAATGACGTGTTCCAGGTTTTCAAATATGGGACACCCTACCTATTTGCGGACGACATCAAAATTGTCTTCCCATTTCATCCGTCAAACTTTCACATCGCCATTTCCCATCTACAATACGACTTAAGATCGCTAACTGCATGGTGCGACATATGGAAGTTGGCTTTTACGCAATCAAAATGCAATGTCCTTACGTACCGATGCACCATGCCTCCAAATACCTTAATGCTGCAAGGCACGCCATTAGGGAACTGCCTAACAGTGCGTGACTTAGGCGTGCACTACTCCTGTTCGCTGAAATTCGCGGAACAAGTAATTTATTCCGCAGCTAAAGCACGCTCTCTCATCGGGTACATCCTCAAAACCATGACAATACAGGAATCTAGAACTGTGCTCTACAAAACATGTGCCCGGCCCCTGCTAGAATACTGCTCCATAATATTCACCAACCTTAGAAAATGCGACCGAATAGCCCTCGAAAAGTTCAGCGTACCTTCACAAAACGCCTCCTGGGGCACTCAAGTCTAAGCTGCCGTGATCGGTGCAACACACTTAAGCTCGACCCGTTATGGCTGCACCGATTGAAAACCAACCTCGCTTCCCTATACTCGCTCATTAACAATATCAATGGGAGCCAACTAACCCCTGTCTCAGACCCATATATCACTTCTTACCCCCTACGTGATAGACCCCACTCCATTATCCTACCAAGAAGGCGCAGCAGCATTCGCTCCAACTCCTACCTCTACAGACACGCACACGTATGGAATAGGTTACCTCTCACAATAAGGGCATCTATGAATATAAACCAGTTCCGCTTCACTATTAGCAAATACCTCTCTGTCACACAAGTTTCCAAACTACTGAATATCAACTATCCCGAAGAAGAGTTTTTTGAAACTGGACCAGACCACTTATAATCGCCTCTTTTTACCTTCCCACACTATTCTCTTCCCGACTCCTCATCTCTCCTAGCGCGCCGTTATTCGTCCGCCATCATACTCGCGTCAACTCCTCTCGACAGCAGCTAGTCATTGTTGGCTCCATATAGCTTGCAAAAAGCAACTCCCTGACTCTCCAACCTTCATTTTCTTCTGCCGCTGTCTCTCTTAAGCTTCGCTCGCACGTTGATTAATCCATCGAAAATGTAGGTATCCAATAATAGTCAAACGTCTTAATGATATGGCTACACCAGCCACTGATACGCTCTTTTCTAGAGCCACTATCTCTGCTTAGCAGCAGCTAGTCACCACAGCTCCCATTTAATTTTGCGGATATCCGGAGCTCGCTCCCTTCTTACAATGTTCATTCACTTAGAATGTTTGCTTCCCAGCTCAGGTGGTTTGTTGACCTATTAGTTGCCACCGTAGGATCCACTAGTAACTGAAGGCTTAGTCCAAACTCTATCGCTGGCCAATCATCTCTCTCCTAGCGCGCCGTTATTCGTCGTTCATATTACTCGCGTCAACTCTTGTTGACAATAGCTAGTCATTGTTGGCTCCATGTAGATCGCAAGGAGCCACTCTTTAACTCTCCAACCTTCATTTTCTTCTGCCGTCTGTCTCCCTTAAGCTTTGCTCGCATGTTGACTTCTTCATCGAAACTGTAGGTATCCAGTATTGGTCAAACGTCTAAATGACATGGCTACACCAGCCACTGACACACTCTTTTCTAGAGCCACTATCTCTGCTTAGCAGCAGCTAGTTGCCATAGCTTTCATTTAACTCTGCGGATATCCGGAGCTCTGTAGGAGTCGCTTCTTTCTTACAATGTTCATTCTCTCGGATTGTTTGCTTCACAGCTCAGCTGGTTTGTTGACCCATTATGTGCCACCGTAGGATCCACTAGTAACTGAAGGCTTAGTCCAAACTCTATTGCTGGTCACTCTTCTCTCTCCTAGCGCGCCGATTTGTGTCGCTCGTCCTGCTTGCATTAACTCCTCCTGACAGCAACTAGTCATTGTTGGCTACATGTAGATTACAAGGAGCCATTTCCCGACTCTCCAACCTTCATTTTCTTCTGCCGTCTGTCTCTCTTAAGCTTTGCTCGCATGTTGATTTCTTTATCGATACGGTAAGTATCCAGTACTGGTCAAACGTCTTAATGACATGGCTACACCAGCTACTGATTCACTCTTTTTTAGAGCCACTATCTCTGCTTAGCAGCAGCTAGTCGCCATAGCTCCCATTTAATTTTGCAGATATCCGGAGGTCGCTCCCTCTTACAACGTTCATTCTCTCGGATTGTTTGCGTCACATCTCATCTGGTCTATTGACCTATCACTAACCTTCACTGGCCTATTGATACATTCAGCTACCTTATAGGCATACCGGAGTGACCAGGCGTCTGATTGGAATAGCTGCATCTGGCGATTGAGTCACTCCTAGCGCCACCATCTGCCGGTCGTCGTAAATTCGGCATCTCTCTTCAGAAGTGGCTAATGGACATTGCCCCCCTGCATATTTGATGATCCAGTGCTTGTTAATAGCCACCCCTATCTCAATAACCGTTATTCCTTTGGAATATCAGCATCCAGTCCTTCCGCTGCCCTGCCACCAATTGATCTTTAGGACTCTCTCGCAGCAACCTATTTATTTTCGCTTATTATGCCCCCCTCTCGGATTACGCTAACTACGTGCTGTTCATGCACCTGACAATCACTACCAATATTCTAACTCTCTTTGCTCTATCCCCAAGCAATTACCGGCTCATATTAAAACGGATACTTCGTACTTTACTTACTGGTGCAACGCTCTTGTCTCTACGCAGGCGATAGCAATCCACCTATAAGGCTAATGATTCTACAGGATACTCAAATGACAATTTCAGCATAATTATTGTTGCACAGTGTACATGCTTTTGTCTCAAGCCCAAAGGTTATAACACAAGACATTAACAATATTCAACGCCATGCCTGTTCTTGCGGTCTTCTCTCGGTTGTCACTCACTTTCCCTTTTCTCTGAGGTCCGGGACTTCTTGGAGATCTGGGATTGGACTGAGGAACAGTTTTGGCCCAAGACGGAGTAGCAACCCACAAGGACTTACATGGAGCATGTTAGAACTCCGAAAAAACCGACCTTGTCCAGTATGGAAAACTGGACATATCCTCATACTCTCATACATTATACATCTGAAAAATCTGGACAGCGGAAAAATTGACTTTTTGCTCACCTGGACATACAACAAGAAGAAAAATCGCGATGTCCCTCCCCTCCACCGACCTCAAAAATCATGGCGACCCCGATCAAAGTACCCGTCCAACTAACAGAGGAAATTAGAAGCCATTACTCTGCGAAAACCGAAGGTAAAACCAGTCGTCAAACGGCGCTGCCAGTTCAACATTAATGTTCAAAATGCTTTACGGCAGTGTTTCATGACGTGTTGGGTTTTCGTCTGGCAAGCGTTCTCCCTATAAAAAGCCACAAATGTCTGTTTAACAACACCGCGACGTGGCGGATGTGACTCGCCACTGAATAACTTCACAGCCCACAACTACATACTGGCAAGTCGACTAGACTCACATATCAACTCTTCCTGACACCGTTTCAACTACACACGATTGAACCCGATGTATCATTGTGATACACACCTGTTTTTAAACCTTGATCATGCCTGATTTGGTGCGTCTCTATGAAACTGAGAATGAACTATTTATTTATTTATTTTATCCTGGACATATGAACAATTTTCTATTGTCACTGTTACAGTTGCCATATAATGTTTGTACATTTGTACATATCTGATCATGCCTCCATGGGCGTGCCTCGCATAGTCGAGAATAAAGTATTTATTTATTTATTATTTATTAAACGTGGAACGTGTGAGTGAATTCGTGGGTATGTTTGCTGTTTTTGCCATTTTAGGAAGGGTTCGAAGGAATGCTTCTAACTCCCCGACGTACGTGTGGTAGAAAAATCCTCCGGAAGGTTATGAGGCTGTGCCTTTAGTTAGTACCAGTTAAATAAATAAATAAATAAATAAACGGTGTATTCTCTGTAAAACGAGACACACCTCTAAAGGCATGATCAAATATGCATACAAGCATAGCTTCTTTGGAATATTAAAACATTCCT
>CALYDF020004847.1:0-14986 GCA_944474145.2 Dicrocoelium dendriticum | reverse complement strand
GGAAGAGCAACAAAGAAGTTAGAGGGTCTGCGCTATCATTCTTACCACCGAAGGCTGAATTTGCTGGGAATTTTCAGCGGACGCTATCGAAGGCTGCGCGGCGATCGCATATTAGTGTATCAGGTACTGGGTGACACCAACCACGTATGTCACAATTTGCTGAAACTTAGCCACAACACGCAGCTCAGGTGTAACTGCTTAAATTTGAAGGTATAATATAGCCGTCTAGAGTGTCGAAGTAGTTACTTTTCCCTTTGGGTTTGCCAACGCTGGAACGCACTCCCAGACTCAGTTATATCCTCTCCTACCTTGGACGTTTTCAAAAAACGATTAGATGTTACTCTTAGCTCTCAGCATTTGGTTACCTAAACTCCTCTATTATGGATTACGCCAAGCATGCTTTTCAACAGGATTTATGTATCAAATGGACCCAAGTGAGCGATCATATGTTACTTTTCTCCCGCTTTATGTCAAGTAGCACTGCACCCCAGTGTATTTCTGAATGTTTACGCTCGATATCTTAATTTTACACTGATGTTATTTAGCAAGGTATTCATCTCAGCAGACGTTCGGTAGATGACCCAGATATATTTTGATTTCATCATATTCACCGCAACCATCCTACGGGACGTGTCAAGCACTTTCTTTTATCCCGTGAAAAATCATTGTTCATTGTTCAATACTATACTGTAGATCTAAACTCAGGTTGCATACCATGGAAACTATTAGTGTCGACGGTATAGAAATGCTGTGATGTTAGGTCCAAGACGGATGCAAGCCCCTTACCATCGGGGTGGTGTACAAGGCTACGTCGGTTAAGGGCAACCGCGTTTTGGATTCAAGCAAACCTATGGGTGTGGCAGGGACTTCCTAATATTGCGTAAATTCAATACGCCTAGTATTGACTACAATCTTCTCCCTGCTTACTCTCCACAGAGTCACTTGATGCTGGTCTTCTTGGAGAAGTACTTGACGCCAACCTATCACAACACGTCTCCACGCCCACCAGAATACTCTAAGGTCAGACACCCCACATTCTTGATTTGGTGCTCTCGCCTGTACCTTCTGAGATCTCTGGATTAGTCACTCGTCCTCTGATTGGTCATAGGGATCACTGTGCTCTCCTCTTTAAGTGGACGCGACGATTTGTCAGTCAAGACCAAGAGTTTACCACCGAAACTTCTAGCTTATCAATCCTACCTGCAAAAGAGAGGTGGCTAGCATGTTGGACTGGAATACCCCACAGAAACTTGACCACGATAGTGCTTGGACAGTTTGTGCTCCAAAATCAACCACCCATTGAAAAAGTGGTCTCAATCTCAAGAAAAAGCCTCACACGAGGGTTCCTCTTTGAATGGATCGAGAAATACGGCTTCTAATGAATCAGCGAAAGCAACTATGGAACCGTTCCCAATCAACTAAAGTAGCCCTGGACTATTCCAACTACCTGCGGCTCAGGAAATTATGAACTACGAAAAAGCGGGTGAAGAGGCAAAAATATGAGCAGGGTCTGGCATAACAGTCTGTGTCCAGACCTAAAAGGCTCTAGGCAAAAGGACCAATGTCCGCTGTGATAGAACCGCTTTGTCATCCAGGACGACAGATTCCGTTCTGTATGAAGACGGCGAGAAAGCAGATCTCCTGGACCGGCATTACTCATCCGTTTAGGCACTGGAGAACCCACCACCCAACAGTCTCGATGCTTCGGATCTCAACTATCTTGAGGACATGGAATTCAAAGCGGAAAATGTTGCTGGGGCTAACTTCCAACTCGCCGCTCGGTCGTGACGGGTTGCATCTCCTTTTCCTCAAGACAGTAGCAGATTACATTGCAAGACCTACCTGCCAGATTTTTCAGAGCTCTCTAGAACCTGGGCGTCTGCCTGCCGACTGGAAACTGGGAATAGTGATGCCAAAGCGCAAGTGTGGAAATCCTCTTGATCCCACGAAGTATCACCCAATCTGTCTGACATCGATAATTTCCAAGACCATGGAGAAGATTATCAAATGCGCTCTACAGAACCACTGTTCTGACCTGGACATCACCTCCACTACAGAGCTCTTGCACTACCAAGCTACTAGTTGCGAGGGAAAAATTGGCCAGATCAACAGATGCCGGCAAACGCATCGATGTTGTCTTCGGTGACTTCAGCTAGGCCTTTGATAAAGTCCCACATCAGTGATTGCTGTACAATCTCCGGGAAATTGGTGTCAGTGGACGCTTATACTTGTGGATCGCCAAGTTTTTGGGAGATGGAACCAAGCAGGTACGAGTGAATGAAACCGTTTCTCAGTCAGTGCTACTAACCAGCGGGGCTCCGCAAGGATCTGTCCTCGGGTCTGAACTTATCAAGCTGTTCAGCAGCGACCTTCCCGAAACGCTTCAAACCAAATACCTGATTGATGCTGATGATCTCAAGCTTTGGACGGAGGTTTCGGACGTCCATACTGCTGACAAACCACAGGCCAAGCTGGATTTCCCAAACGACTGGTCCATCAAGTGTGGTCTACCCATCAACTACGCCAAACGTTGTGTCCTCCCGATTGGTGCGTCTGATCCACCTGGCACCTACCATATTGGGGGTTTCCACCTTAAGAATGCCGCCCGGGAGGAAGATCTAGGTGTATTAATTGCATCGGACCTAAAAACCACCCAGGACACAGTAAGGAGAGTGGCCGCTGCTAACAGGATGTGGGGTGCTATAAGAAGAAAATTCTCTCGGATGACATCAAAGATCTTTAGGCTACTATTCACCTCTCACGCACGACCTATTCTTGAGTACGGTCTACCGGCTTCGTCTCCGCTTTCAAAGTTAGAATGTGCCCTAATAGAAAGGGTCCAGAAACGAGGCTCAAAGTTTGGCTTCGGAAATCTGGATTCCCCCAACCCTCTTCGACTGCAAGAATTGAACCTCTTCTTACTAGACTACGGTCGCATCCGTGGAGACCTTGTAGGACTAGCAAATATTAGTCCAATAGGGTGCGCGAAATTAAGCGCAGATATCCGAATGCAATCGGAGTCGGACCCAGCCGACTGTATTCGATGGGCTACAAGAAGACGCGGACGGATGAAGCGAGGCAACAGCAACACGGTAGCGCGGAACTTACAAGACGATCGAATGTCGAGCCGGATGTAGGTCAACATGGACGTAACGTAAGGGAGATTAAAACAATAAAGAATAGTGTACAATTGGTCATCAGCAAAATTGTGCACAAAAGATAATAGATATCTTTTGGGCATTACAGAGCTCACCTACTAGAAGGCTGAATAAAAGAAGTCTTCGAAGTCGAAAAGGACGGGTGAATCGAAGTTGGTGGGGCTTTCGGGTCAACTTGAGGATCGCCGGAAGTCGGAGTGCGCTGTACCGTTTGGGATTTATTATTTATTTCAGCGAGCCGTTGGAGCGGGCTTGTCTGAGTACCAAAAACTGGCTAGCCCAGGAAAAGACGGACAGGACATTAACCTCCCCTGCTGCCAAACGGTCTCTCCTCTCGCCGCACCCCACACAGTGCCAAAATAACCCTGGTCCAACGGAGAAAGGCCCGTCGTCCCACGAAGAAGCGCCCCTCGTCCCGCGGACAAAACGACCACCGTTTATGTCAGGATCCACGTTGACAGTGCCGACTTTGGAAGACCTTGCTCGTGTGGGCCAGTCGCTCGAACGGGACAGTTTGGACATTTAGAGACGCAAAAAAGCACGCTCAGAAAACACCAGAAAGAACGGAAGAATAATCTGTTTATATTTTCTGGTTCTATGCTTTTAAAAAGAAGGTTTTTCGGAAGCTTTTGCATTTCTTGTTTTCAAAACGTTAATCGACCAAAAACGGGGCAAATATACCCAATATCTACAAGCCTAAACATATTTTCACTGTACGGAGTCGGAAAAACGAATGGGCTTACGCACCTCCCGACCACGACGATTGGTCGGGGGAGGCGGCGAGCTAGAATAGGGAGATGTCGTGACGGCTGATGCTTGCAGACCAGGACCGTAGTCTGGTTGAACGACACTAGGATGCTGAAAGTTGGTGCGGTGAGTTGTGACGTCGCACGAAGCGATACTAAACGAAATGGGCGAGGTGTTTTCTTCCATAAAAGCAGGCTTCAGACGGTCGATGGTGACGACTTCGCGTCGGCCACCGCGGTCAGTAGTGTACGTCTTATTCACACGGTGTAGCACTTTGAATGGTCCTCTGTACGGTGACTGAAGAGGTTGTAGAACACCGTCTGCGCGAAGGAGGATGTGTAAACACGTATACTGCTTCTCAGGCACGTTTACTGGTATCTTCTGTGATCGAGGAACGGGTGGACATAGCTCATGCATCTGGTGAGCCGATCGATCTGTGTGGTATTGTGTCGAAAGCGGTTGTAACAGTGTTTCTTAAGACTAGGAGGACGAGGGGAAGTGTTTCAGGCCATGAAGGATCTACTTACGCACGTAGCGCGGCCTACAATTGCCGGTTAAAACACTCCACCATGCCGTTAGCATCCGGATGATACGCCGTCGTCTGGACGTGACAGCAACCTAATTCCTTAATCAAAATACGACGAGAAATGTGGCCCCCGATCGGTGGTCATGATAGCGGGACAGCTGTATTGAGCTACCCAGCGCTCCAGAAAAGCTTTCGCTACCATTTCCAAAGAGCAGTTAGGTATGGGAACAGCTTCCGGCCACCTAGTGAATCGATCGACACAGATCAGTAGATATACAGAGTCTTTCGAAGGCAGCAGAAGACCTACCATTCGAAGTGCACTTCTTGAAAGCGTGCATCTGGCATGGGAAATGGTCCTACTGATCTTTTCGCGTGCTTATGCACTTTCGCACTTTAACAAGGAAGGCAGACAGCTGCCCAAGTACAAACGTCACGTTTGTCATTGCACCAGGCGAACCGTGTGGTTACGAGTTTAACCGATGCAGGAACGCTTGGAGGAGACAAGGCGTGCAACGTATCGAACACGGTCTGCCGAAACTCTCGTGGGACGACTGGGTGCGGCTTGCCCAGAGATAAATCGTAAAGTACAGTTCCGTCTGATGATGTCAGCGGAACGGGCCCTGTGGTCAGTGAGGCAGACCTGCGTAGTACATCAACATCAGGATCATTGAGTTGGGCTGTGGCCATGGCTGTTAGGTAGATAGCCGTGCTGACGTCCGCAGAGATTGCTTGAATTCGGGAAACTGCGTCGGCGACAGTGTTGTGCACACCGGTGACATTTCGTATATCGGTCGGAAATTGCGCGTTATAGTCTCGGTGGCGTGATGCTCTAGGAGAGTATCGGTCATTAGTCGAGCTAAGCACGTAAGCCAAGGGTTTGTGGTAGGTGAAGATGACAAAGGAGCGGTCTTCTAAGACATATCGGAAATGACGTAGGGATAAATAAATGGTTAATAGTTTTCTACCGTAAGTACCGTAACGAGATTCAGAAAGTTACAAACGTTTGGAGAAAAATGACAACGGCTGCCCCAACTGCCACGTCAGAAGTGTAGGTACTGAGCGACAGTGAAGCTGTCGGGTCATGATGCGCTATAGAAGCTATGTTGGCGATAACGTCTTTCAACGTCTGGAAGGCGGCGGGTGCTGCAGCAGGAAAATCGAACTTCTTAAGCTTCCCCAGGAAAAGCTTCGTGAGGGGTTGTATAAGCGAAGCGCAACTAGGTATGAATCGGCGAAAATAGTTGACGAGACCAGCAAAGCTTCTTAGCTGTTTTAAAGAGTAAGACTCGAGGTAGTCGATGTTGGCCTTAATTTTATCCTGTATTGGCACGACGCCTGCAGGAGAGATATGGTGGCCGAGAAAACTGGCCGAATCGACACCAAACGGACACTTTTCTGCGTTGATCGTCACCCCGAGTTGAGATAAGCGATCAAAAAGCATTCGAACGTGGCGTAAGTGCTCATCGCGTTAGGAACTCGCGATAAAGATGTCGTCGAGGTAGGTATAAGCGAAGTCTAGGCTGCAACAAACTTGGTCGATGAAGCGCTGAAAAGTTTGCGCGGCATTCTTTAGATCAAATGGTATGCATAGAAACTCGAACAAACCAAATGGAGTCGTCACGCCAATTTTAGCGATGTCCGCTTCGGCTACCGGAATTTGGTTGTAAGCGCGCACCAAGTCGATTTTACTGAAAAGATTTTTATCTGACAGACTGGCGGTTAGGTCCACGAAATGTGGGATAGGATAGCGATCAGGCGTGATTACGTTGTTTAGAGATCCATAAACGCCATAAGGACGCCGGTGCCCCAGTCTTTTTCGGAACCAGGTGGAGAGGTGATGCCCATGGGCTGTTGGATGGTCTTATGAAACCGAGCTGAAGTATATGATCGAATTTAACTCTTGCTGCACATAATTTGTCGGAGGCGAGTCGTCTTGGTCGGGCACTCGTGGGCGGACCGCGTGTGAGAATGTGATGAGCGACCTCTGTCGTGACTGGCGGAAACTCTGCAGCTGGTCGTACCAGTCGCGGGTATTCAGACTGTAGGTTCGCATAATCTGAACGTACACCGGCGATTCGGAAAACGGGACTGATTATCGGCGCCTCTGTAAGAACGCGTTCAACCCCTTAATTTAGTACGGTCGTCAAAATTCGGTGGCGACCAGGATCAACAAGCAACTTAAAATGTCAGAGGAAGTCGATACCGATAATTGCGATGGGTACAGAAGCAACCATGAAGACCCACCGAAAATCTCGGCGAGCATTGAGGTCCAGATTCCTTATGCGCTGACCGAAATTAAGCTCTCGGAAAACCGTTGGCCGCACACAGGTTGTACGTAAGCTTTGAGTGCTTGTCATTCGCGTTCGCAGGGATGACGCTGATTTCTGCTCCCGTACCGATGAGGGATGTGATGGATGAAGGTCGATCCTTAACGGAAAACAGGCGATTTTTCTGGTTGATGATGGACCTGTTGGTTGTGCTAGTATGCGGGCTATGCGCTTTTCGTGAAGGCCGAGTCGCGCCTAATGCATGGAGCCCGACAACGTCTAACTCTCCCACCGTATTGGTGGTGATACCAACATAGTTCTTATACGGATTTGGTATGGTCGGACTGAGAACATTTAGAGAAAATGCTGTTTTTTGGTAGAGACACACTCGGTGCAGGCACAGACGAGCCGCAATGAACGGTAACCAAAAGGTGGTCAGCGCCTGACCGTGATATCCACTGCTTCGAAGCCTTCATTGCTGCTATCCTGCTGCGAAGTAGTGCAATTTCCTCGTCTTTAGAGTCAGATCGGTCTAGCGACTGGGAACAAACATGAGATTCAGTTTTCATCGGTGAGAATACGTCACCGGAGTTACTGGTCCTCTGCTGCAAAAGATGTTTGAACGCAGCGTCTGCCTTTGTAGCTAGTCCATTAATGGGCGTATAGAGAAACGTGGACAAGATTACCAGCAACGGCTATGGGAGACGTGCAAACCACAGTTCCTCTATCCCTTCTTCGAACAAGAATAAGGAACCAGCAAAGCGCTGATGTTCGCGGAGTAACGCCGAAGGCTTGCGATCTCCCAGCTTGAGACCATTGAGCTGTTCAAGTCGAACTCTTGCGTTAGACAGTAACTCTTTTAGAATCGCTAGCTTCATCGTTTCATACTTTGCGTCATTCGATGGGTAGAGTAGGATTCCCTTAACCAGCGTCACAACAGACGAAGGAAGGCGTGGGGCGAGTTGATTGTACCTCGGACGGTCTGTCTGAATGCCTTCATTTTCTAGTTCGATCTTGAATATCGCAAAACAAACCTCTGGGCTATTTTCCATGTAACTTGGAACAGTCAGAGTAAGCACGTTTGCGCTGTGAAACAACAGATGGCAATTTCGAAATGTGAATCGATAAGATCAAAAATGAACGAAAGATGAAACTACTAACATTACGCAAGCGACGAATGAAAACACCTATATAATCGCGAAAAAGAATAAACTCACCAAAACATTACAAACGACGAAAGAAGTTTAAATTCGCGCGTGCTAATCTGGGTCACCAAATTGTAGGACTAGTAAATACTAGCCCGAGACGGTGCGCGAAATTAAGCACGGATATCCGAAGGCAATCGGAGTCGGACCCAGCCGACTGTATTCGATAGGCTACAAGAAGACGCGGACGGATGAAGCGAGGCCATAGCAACAAGCTAGCGCGGGAACTTACAAGACGGTCAAGTGTCGAGCCGGATGTAGGTCAACATGGACGTAACGTAAGGGAGATTAAAACAATAAAGAATAGTGTACAAATGGTCATCAGCGAAATTGTACACAAAAGATAATAGTTATCTATTGGGGCGTAACCATCTCATCTTCACCAGGCGCTTACTAAGCGGGGAACTTAGAAATGAACTGTGGCAGTTTTCCCAAATCAACGTAGAAGGATAAGCAGGCGGGCACACTTGGAAAGTATTTAAACCGAGGATGCTCGGAGTCCGATTCCCCGTTGCCCTTTCTACTCGGGTGTTAAACGAGTGGAACAGCCTTCCACAAACCGTAGTCAGCGCGCAGAATGAAAAAGTTTCAAGCGACCTTTGGATTCTCATCCGCGCATGATGCCTGGACAGCACTGTTCTTTTGTGATTCCCCTGATCACTTCTGGACTGTTGGATCGCTAAGGCA
The DNA here is from genome assembly GCA_944474145.2 of Dicrocoelium dendriticum. Classification (NCBI taxonomy): domain Eukaryota; kingdom Metazoa; phylum Platyhelminthes; class Trematoda; order Plagiorchiida; family Dicrocoeliidae; genus Dicrocoelium; species Dicrocoelium dendriticum. Next base: position 6,396 of record CALYDF020004847.1, on the reverse strand, counting down.
CACTTGCTTCTCGTGCTGATCTGGAAGCGACGGGGCTAACATGGGACTTCCCTTCTGCCCTCTACAAATCAATGAACTCCATGAATGTGAACTGTATGCTTAAGGTGCAACGTAATAATACCTCACGGAGTAAACTTTCCGGAAAAGCCGCTTGCATGTGCCGTTGAGCCAATTCGCACACATATTCTACCGTTTCGCGCAATGGAATGTCGTTAAATAGTGACTGGACATCAAACGATATCATGTTTTGTCTGGAAGTTTGAGGTTATTTATCTTTTCAACCAATTCGAAGGAATCTCTCGCACAGTAAGTGTAAACCATTTTCCGCAATGGATGCAATTTTCCATCATCCATTGGGCCAGTAGATGCTGTAGAGGACCGCTCATGTCCAAGATTGGACGCAGTGGGGCGCCTTCTTTATGAACTTTGGAAGATCGTATAGTCTTGGAAGGTGACAGCCTGAAGGCATCAACTCTTCAAATTCATTCCTTTGATGAGATTTGTCTGCATCATTCGCCTGATGCAGTCTGTCATCTTTGTTTCTAATTTTACCGTGTTATCTCTTCCCGATGTTAGCTGTTGAAACTTACATTCTTCACTAAGTATGTGGTGTATCGTACGGATATAATTAGCCTTAACTATTAGAAATAAGCCGGAACCTTTGTCTGGCTTAGAGATGAATAGTTCTTTGTTTAGCCATAACCCTTTAAGGGACTGCTTCTGTTCCCTAGTGATAATACCGTTGCTGGTGGGTTTAGCCCTAGTGTATTCGTGACAACTATAAGCTATATTGAACATCAAAGTGTTAACATTGCCAGACGAAGTTGGAACTAAGTCTATCGTTTGGGACATTAGGATCTCAAACTGCACTTCTAAAGCCGCCTGATCAGTTGTTCTACATAGAATACAAAATGTGGAGCCTAACGATAACTTTTAGCTGTGTCGGGTTGAGTGTGACACTAAAGAGGTTCACTACATAGAGTTCAGGGTTCACTGGGAAGGATAACTGTGAAGCTCGATTGCAAAACAAACAAACTAAATTCTTTTGTTTCCTCGCACCTATTTTTAATTTGAGCATTTCCACATAATCCCCAAAAGGATTTCTTAATTCATCAGCAAAATCTGGCACTGTAGGCATAGGTTACAAGCCAAACCTCTCCAGTTCCGACAGCTTCACGCAGTTGCTGGAAGTCCTTAACGGCGCACATGTGAAGCTTCGCTTCGCCTGAGAACCAGAGTCCAGAGATCAGCTTTCATTTCTGGATATAAATATTATCCGCAACTCACATGGATCTTGCAATAAAAGCATACACAGGAAGAGCACATAGGCTGGACAATATAGCAACTTTCACGGCGCGATACCTTTACAGTACAAACGGAGTTTGGTACAATCTCTCGCCTTCAGGGCGCACAGTATCTGCACACCAGATACCGTCAATGAGGAACTGCAGAAAATCAGCGACGCCCTTAGAGAAAATGGATACCCGGACAAATTTATCCGGAAGCATCTGAAAACAGGTGAACGTAAGTCACCCAGGAGCATTGCTCCGAAGAAAGAACTTTTTAAGCATTTGCCATTCAAGGGTGAGGCACCCGCTGATGTGTTATCCAAACGCTTAAAAGACGCTGTTGAGAAGACCTATCCTGCAGCTTGTTTAAGGATAGTTAATTAGAATAAGCCATTGTTTGCCAGGCCCTTGAAAGACAAACTACCCTCGTTGGCTCGATCTTTGTTTGATTGCGCTCCTGTGGTGCACGATCCGTCAGTCGCACTTCGAGGCATCTATCCCAGAGGGTCCGCGAGCATATATCAGTGGGGTTCTACAGAGGGAAGTGAAGTCTTCCAACAGTTCGATTTTGTCACACCTCCTTGAATATTGTCATGCAGCATCAGAGAACGACTTCAAATTGATCTCATTGCCTGAACGTTACTCACGATGCTTCCACAAACAATCCTCTCTATTGCCTAGGCCATAAAACTTTAGCATTTGAAACTTTAGTTGTGTGTCCAAAGGAAATACGTGCGGCTCATTTTGTCACTTTGGTCAACGAGCACAGTTACTTAACTATTTGGTTATCATTATAGTAGTTTATCTTCTTTCTGTTCGAGTGATTATTACCCACCATTCATTTGTTGACTGGGTACATTATCCGTAGCTGTGACTTAAGGCTCTTGAATCTATCGTACAAACTATGTGATCAATATTTAGTTCCTTAGAGCACTTCCACCCCTATTCCACTATGTAAAAGTATGGGACTGATGAGATTTTATCTGAAAATAATTCTTCACCCGCAATTCGATTTCTGCTTTTGATTATGAACAAATCAGACATTACTTTTTCTCTGTAAGCTACCAATGTTAGGAAAAATGACTTTTACTAATTTTGCAACCGGCGAAGGTGTTCCTAATGATGGTCCATGACCCGATGTGTCGTACATATATAAATTGATGCAAACAAATATCCTGAAAGCAGCATTTTGATTAGATATGACATAGTTACTAAACTAGATGCACAGTTGGCACTAAGCGGGCAGAAAATTGCGTTTAACGCTTTTGCGTCGAAATGTTTTTAGACTAGTCACGTTTGATGTTCCAACAGTAACCCGCCATCATATGTTTGTCCCAATGTCACTGATAACGTTCTTACATCGTCATCATATCTTGATGAGCACTTTCCCTTTGTTCGTCACTTCCTGCCCCAAGGTGCACGGGAATTTATCAATCTAACTGTTCAAGAAATGCAGCTTGACGCACATGTTGCTGAGGGCTGATAACAGTACAGCATCAGTTGCAGGGTCTTCATAAGTGGAAGCAGATTCATGGTACAGGGGCCCAACTTCACGCCTAATGACTTAATTATCTGACGAAGCAAAACCTCTGATTTTTTGAACAGTAAGCTCATCAGAGTGTGGAATGGGTCGGATTGCAGAGGAAATACTGGGATAAGAGATCTTATGCCGATTTTTCTTTCCAATACGTTTTGTATTAACCATGCAAAAATAGCAGTCTGTTATGTGATTCGTAGGTCCTCGACAAATCACGGGAACTCCAAATGGCAGGCTCTTACGTTGCCCTTTTCTCCAGCCACGAAGAATTTCCTCACTATAATGGTACATAAGTTGGGATGCCCATCTTTTGTCCCGGGCCCCAAGGGGTATTTCAAAGTATGCTTTATAGATACATTTCACAAAGGAAGTGATATTCCTTCTTTGACGAACAACTGTATAACATCCGCATATATAGCACACTGCATCAGGTTCATGTGCACATTTGTGTCCACCTGAATGATCCATGGGCGTAGCTGAAATGAAAGTGGATTGGTAATTATCTATCTAGGTAAAGTATTACTTTGCACGAAAACTACGGCATACGGGAAAGAATGGGTTTCATATTTGAAATCAGCATTGAAAGTTCATGTAGAATCCCTTTAAAGATCCCTTGCGTCAGAAAGTTGACGAAATTTGGTTACCCTTGTGTTATTGCTGCCCTGCCCAGACACGGGTCTTTTGCGTGTGGGAGCTACTCATACTAACTGGACAGCCGTTTCTTGTCAAATCGCCTACTGGGAGCAACGAAATATCAAGCCTGATGAAAGCCGGATGTTGCCATCTTGCCACTGAACTCCGACACAGGTTGTTTTGGCTTGCCCTGCTGGACGAATGAGCGTTCAGTGTCTTTGTTCGCTCTGTTGTCAACTGACCACGCAAATGTCTCGCATCTGGCCTGTGTAAAGTTATTATGGGTTTTAGTTCCAAGCCCCAATCGCCCGGCACGTGATCAGTTCGGCAAATATCACAGAGTAGGCGAATAAAGCAGTTGTGTGAGAATGCGACATTCGACTGGCTTATGTACAGTGGAGAAAGTGACAGCCGCTGTGTTGGTTAGGTGACCATCTATCCAGCGTTAGTGCACCGTGCTACATGCAACGCTACCGCGCAGATGCGTTCGACAATTTTGTGGTGGGTGGAACATACCTGTTAGTGGACGATACTTCACCGAGGATCCGCCAGTTATAATAATTTCGCAACTCACAGCCGCAGCAGTTTAGAGAAGCCAGTAAGACAACTATAAGGAAGTGGTGGGGGATAAAGTACACGGACAATTAGAATGTGTCACAACTTGATTCTGTCACACGACCATCACGTGATCGGAAAGCACCGGATAGCCGTTTCAGGGGTGCGCAGGTTTTAGCCTTAAAGAAATAAATCAAGACGCCTATTTTTCGTTATTATTATTAGTCATAATCCCTTCGGAGGTTCAACGCACTCACGCCAGCGGTGTTGGAGCGTTTTTATCTCAGTGGGAAATCACTTCATGTTTCAACTCCAATACCGCTTTAATGGTATGGATGATGTCATAGTAGTAGCGACGGCGAAAACCGACTTAGTGTTTTTCAACTTGGGAACCAGGTGGAAATTCAAGGGAGCCATATCTGATGAGTGCAGTGAATGAGGAACAATTTGGAAACCTCAGTCATGGATTGTTGGCATGGTAACTGCGAATGTGTGGGCTGGACCGTGATCATGGCGGAAGGATTTACATTTCGTCAACCGCTGCGTTGTTGCTGCACGTTAGCGTACTAGTTTGTGGTAAGGTGAACTCTTCTACAGAAACCCCGGCGTGAAATATCGTGAATGCTCTCCAACATAACAGATCACTGTACTCGAGGGATTTTAGATGTAGCTAAACAAACATTTCTTCTTGCTGCCTGCATCCAGTATTCAATACTCATACCTTGAGTATGCCTCATGAAGGAGTGACTTCGGTTCTTTTAGGTGTCGGAGAAGTAGCGTTCATCCAATTCCTGAATTACTCTTTTGTTTCACGATGAAAACAGTTGGCGCGAGACTCTACCGTAGTAATGAATCGAACAAGAAAACTGTTTATTTAACTTCAAACCGACCCAATTTTTGCATTGACGTCGTACCAAGTACGCTTCCTTAGGACACGATCCACTCGCATGTTGACAACACGGTAAAGGTTTGCACTCATGGTGGCAGTCGATAACCTCCTTGACCAGATCATCTTTAACATTCTGTTTGCCATGCTTGAATTCTTGTACTCTGCATACAGAGAGGCATGTTCATGATAAGTGCAAAACACCTATGCATTTCAGACGGACCCGTTCCTTCGAAATTAACGTAGTTGGTTGCGGCTCGAGACTAGATTACTCCAGTTTCAACCAAGCACTGATTCTATGCACCTCAAACTTCTGCGGGAGGAAAGCGAGTGGAAATAGTCAGTAGCAACCTTAAAATAGGGAAAGAAAATGGATAGAAACAATAGGATAATCCATGGAAAAAGTATCAAATTTTTTACATTTGTCTGAATCTCCGTTATTTCTTGGTCTTTCTTCCAGAAATTCCAACACAAACAGTAAATCATTTAACTATAGACTGGGTAGCTAATATTATTGAGATCTGGAATCTTGATATATGTTATGCTGCCTCTTTGTAACTGTTTACCCAGGCAGCAGGGTTTTGTACAAATCCCGGGGCAAGTCATACCAGAAACAAGAAGCAATCGGGAAATCGTAACACAAATGTAACCATGAGATTGTTTCAAATGTTTATTTCATAAGTTTTACCAGTTGATTTGCAGAAAAAAGAATAGATCGTGATTTGAGTACATTAGGCAGAATGTCGCTCACAATTAATAATGAATGAGGGTAGATATTTGGTGTCTGGTCCATAGACAAATCACATTTATCCCAGAAGATAATCAGCGTCACAATGCTGGCAGATAAATATTCCTACTACCAATATTCGTACACTGTTCATGTGTCCGGTGAGAACAAGTTGTACAATGTATTCACATCACACCTGGAAGACTATTGCTATAGTTTCCCATGCAGATTAAACAAAAATAGCCATCTTCATCAGCAGAAAAACGGAGCACTTTCTCGTGTTATGCTTGCTCATGCCCAATGTGAGACTTCATTTGCCTCTCCTCTTACCTGTAATATTTTTCTCATTGTCCTGTGTTTTCTTTCTAGACGGCGTTCTCCAATGGAATATCAATCAAGAAAGCCCTTTTGAGCTTTCTCCCACCTTTTCTCACAATGTGTGGGCTTGTGGGAAATCTATCACCACTTGTGATTTAAATGGCTGCAGCAGTCAGGTGGGACCAGCAATAGCTGAAGCAGAGTTTGTTATACCCAATGAAAATAGTTCAGTTTGATCATATAAGATGAGATCAAGCTATAAAAGGTTGCCACCAATGTTACAACAATTCCTGGTGCCCCTTGTGTCAGAAAATGATCAACTGCGACAAAAAGCTAGCGTGCACAAATAAAAGGTTTATATAGTATTAAAGCTAAATGAACTATTAGCACTGGGATATATAGATTAATCCTTTGTGTCCTGACGGTACTTATAAATACCACTTTGTTTAAA
>CALYDF020004846.1:0-14962 GCA_944474145.2 Dicrocoelium dendriticum | reverse complement strand
CACACAGACTGTGTGTTTGACTAAATACAACCTCTCTGAAGCGTCTCCCCATGACTGAGATTGCGCAGTACCTACGCCACTTCAGGGCCATTGTTATTTCAGCCTGAAATCTAATCGCATGATGGAAGCAATGTGTATCGTTTCTAATTGGTGTCTGTGTCCTGTAATTGCCTGAGACCGCTACAGTTTGGCGGTATTAATTAATTCTGGATAGATCGCCGCGTGTTCAACATCGGACAAGACATCGGACATGCATTCACTGGCGATACAATGGAACAATGGATTTATGCGGGTATAAAAGCTAAAGCTTGACAAATCCCGTAGGGTGATCAGTGCGAAAATCATGGAAGTGTGAAAAATTCAATGGAAACCAATTCAGTAAAATGGTTTAACAACAAATCACTACAAGCTTGTGGACTCACCGAGTTTTAAGTGTCAAAATAATAATCCACTATAACTCCGGAGGGGATAATGAGGTATGGAGTATTTGGTTAAAAGAGTCACCACCCCTTGAAATTCGCATGGGGCAAAGTGTTTGAGTTTGAAGCGTCAAAATATAAATCCACTGTTGAAATTTGCGTGGGGGAAAAATATTTTTAAAGTATGGATTTTGGATCTCTCAAAATTAGACTGTACTATGGGAGATAGTACAACTCGGTTTTTGAACTCGATCAGGTTGGGTGCACTGACTACAGATTTTGGGAGAGCATTCCAGGCTTGGCAAACACGCACGGAAAAGAAATTCCGTCGACATTCCAAACGGCTGTACTGCACTGCCAGCTTCAGATGATGGCCTCTCAGATTGTTGTTGTTACTGAGCTCCAGCAGATGGCGGCAGGTAGGATTGGGGTCTGTCAGAATCTGATAAGCCAAAATCAAATCTCCCCGTAGTCGTCGATATTGACCACTAAATATCCCGAGCAATCTCAGTCTGTCTTCGTAGCGTAACTGGCCTAAACCTTTCACGTTCTTCATTGCGCGTCGTTGAGGTTTCTCTAAATCAGAGAGGTCTTTCCTCAGCCACGGCTGCCAGACTTGTACTGCATACTCCACGTGTGGTCGTATGTATGCACCTAGAAGTTGGTGAAAAACGGATGGATCGAAGCGTCCAAATGTGCGCCGGAGAAGGCCCAAATTTCGAATGCTCACGTTCGATGCTTTCTTTGCCTGGGCTGAGCAACCAAGGTCGGACTGAATCAAGACTCCTAAATCCTTTTCCTCAGCAGTTGTGTAAAACACATGGTCACCCAGTTTCTAGAAAAATGCTGATTGGTGACGTAAGTGTAATACTCTGCAACCGGGTAGTATTCCGCCCTCTGACGAAACCGTGGACGTTGTTGTGTTGTGTTTTCTTTTTACTATTTCTGTACCTTGTTTTGAGTTCCATGGTTTCCGATGGTGCAATGTCTATTCATAGACTGTTGCAAAAAAATATATATATAATACTCTGCACTTTTCTGTGTTGAGTGGGAGTTGGTTCTGAACTGACCACGCATACACCTTATCCAGATCCTCTTGAAGTATTGCGGAGTCGTCTGGTGTATTGATCGCTCTCCAGACCTTGGTGTCGTCGGCATAGAGTAGGCAGTTGGAAAGAATGAGGGCCGCTTTGTCGTCAATATACATCAAAAATAATCGTGGCCCCAGTACCGATCCTTGTGGTACACCACATTCGACTTGGATTGGGTGGGACAGGGACCCACGCACTTTTACCTCTAAGCTCCGGTGGAGAAGAAAGCTTGTGATCCATCCTAGGAGCGGATCACCAATGCCGAAGCTCCGAAGTTTGCAGATCAGGATTTGTGTGTGCAAGTGCGTGCATGAATGTGTTGTGTCATCCACCTGGGTGGATTAGGACCTGACCTTCCGTGCGCATATGATGGACCCCAAACCAGCTTAAGGCCGTGGAAGATCTCAGTCACTTAGTCAGGCAAGCACTCAGCTGTAGCAAGATGTCTGAACTGTGCGATCGCTTCAAAGCCGGTTGTTTGTCTGCTAGTGCTTGTCCAGATCATACAATAGGACAAATTTGTGTAAAAGGATTTTGATGATATTTTACTGATTCGTCCCAATTTTCACAGGCCAATTTGTCTAACTCCAATTCGGAAATGCACCAGCAGACCGTTTCACCCTATTGGGGCTCGTCAGTGGTGCACATCCAATCGGCCCCCTGCGGGTGAAAAGCGCATCCAGTGGCTTTCCGGACTGGGGTTGGACTATCCAGCTTGTGAGCACTTGAGATGAAGCAGTAGGATTTCATCGAAAATCCTCCTGCTGATAAGACATCAAAACATTCGCCCGCACAGCCTTCAAATACCAAGCGGTCACAGTTACAGTGCAGTGGAACTCGTAACCTCGCAAGGCCAACCACTGTCCTCTGCAGCCTTGGGAACCTGCGAGACAGTATAGGGTAAGTTGCGCTATAGCCTAGTTCGCTTGTAAGGTATGACGGTCTGGTGCCGTTCCCAATGGCTTCTTCACGCGAGCTTGAAGCTAGTTAGCGCAGGCCGTCAGTGGTCGTAGGTTCCATCCTCTGCGGGGAACCGAGGGGAGGCCCATCACTGACGGGATCCTATAGGGCGAAACATTATTGTTTCACCAGCTCCTTTGTGTGCATTAAATTGTCTCCGTGATCCAACCACACAAAGTAGTTGCGTTGAGCTACCTACGAGGTTCAAAGTTCCGAGTTAAGTGAATGATTGTAAACGCTTCATGTTCAACCTGTTTGGGTCATTTAATGGTACGCTCCACTTTTAAAAGAGGTTTCTGGTTGAGGCGAAGGCGTAAACTAATCGGTGCCGATTGTTTCGGGACTAGTGACGCGATGGATGTTAAGAATACCAGAAACAAGAGTTAGCGAGCACGCTTGTTTTCGGTGAATTTCATCAGGCGCACACACCACAACTGGTAGTATTAAAGTAAATGAAATGCATCAGACAACTATGAAATTCAATGTTCTAGGCGGTTGATTCCAAAGCGGCCAACCACATGTACGTGACGTGTTCCCCAACATGGGTCGGGGGAATATAGTGAGCGTGTGTAATGGTGCGATGAAAGCAGTGACGAGCGCCACCTTGGCGCCCTTAGCTAATTCTAACAACCAAATCGATACCTGCCAGTCCTTCCAACCCATTTACCGCATACCTGAACGCTACACACGAGCAGTAACATATCGACAACTGGTAGCCACAGAAGCGATTGTCATGCGCCTCCGTGACCTGGACTTGTATAAGCAAATGGGATTCGACCAATCTTTTGGCTACCTTGCTCCCTTACCACGATAATGTTTGCTGGGGAACACGCCACTTACATATCGTTGGCCGCTTCTGAACCAACCATCTAGCTTTGTCTTTCAGATAATTTATACCTTTGAATTTTGATATTAGCTGGGGCATTTTGCTCGCTTTACTCCTAATTTGTGGTATATATGCCTGACGAGATACACCAGAAACAAGCCTGTTCGTTAATTCTTGTTTCTGATATCTACATCTGGGATACTGTTACATTTTATGTTATTTTCAAGCTATTTCTGGGGTACACTCAATCATGAATGTCCAGCTAGCGTCTCCATCGAATGCAAAATAGTGTGGATTCGATTGGGTTCGGCATCGGGATACTCGGCGTAGCAAATGTAATGAAACAGTGGGGCTACAAGATCGCCGCAACCCAAAACACACCACAAACCCAGCCCCATAATCATGAACTCCTAGTTACTGAGCGCTAGGTTTAATATAGCCGCCGTATTCGCTGTTCTGAACCTGGTAGGAGCCACAGCGTGATTGTACAGAAATGTGCTAGAGATTAGCTATTGTAGATAGGTTTTGATATGCTCGCTCTCGGTTGCTGAGGCTTCTAAATCCTGTATGTTGTAATACCCTGCAATGAGGTCAATGCTGTATTTCCGATTCATTATCGTACACAAAGCTGAGATTGGTCTGCGGTCTATTGCTTGAGTGGATTTAGGAGGTTGAGAAGCTACGAACACCAGATGCCTGTCATCGGCCTACAGTCCTAGCAGGCCTCAAAAGTAATCAGTAATAGGTCTTTGAGGATCCCAACCCATAGCCGCCATTCAGGAGAACATAAAGCAGCCTAAGTATTTTATACTAATTCATATATTTCTCGATTGTGTAAGAAACTCTCTCCGAATTACGGACATCACTTTTGTAAATTAATGATCATGTTCATGCATAAATGAGATATGTATACTGGTGCGTATGCATCAACATACGATTCTGAAACACATGGCTTTTGTTGGTACTGAATTTTGTGTGACATTTTTTCTCATTGGCAGTATATTTCTTGGTTCATCCTGGAAAAACTAATTTGGAGATTTGCCCAGTGAAGACATGATCATTTGCTAATATTTGATTAAGAAAATTTCCAAAGTGGAATCTTTCTGCGCTTGTACGAGACCTGATAGTGGCTGGTAGGCTATTCCACACGACAGCGTATCTGAAGAGGAAGAATCTGCTGCGAATAGCTGTTATGGTTCTTGTCACAGTCAGTTCACAAGTGTTCTTGCGACCTTTCCTGCAATTCTAGTCTGCACGGATTGGTGTATGTCATTTAATTTATGGGACTGTGTATGGGTATCAGATTAGGCTTGATTCTACGCAACTAAAGGCTCGAGGTTAAGCTGCTGGCAACACTCCCGATAGCTCAAGGTGGAAGATTTAATGAACAAACGTTTAGTGAACGATGTTTGAAGGTTTGCCGGAGATTTGCTCTCCCTCATACGCGGGTTCCCATAAATTCTGCTGCAGAACTCAAGGACAGGAAGTATGAGCGTCTTGAAAAGATTGATTTTTGCAGGGACTGTACGGATTTTACGGTATATGTTAGCCATAGATCGTTTGTTTCGCGTTACTTGATACACTCTGTCCTGAGAAATGGAAGTTCAGAGAGTATCGTATGCCCAGATAACACGCGTTCATTATTCAGTTGAACTGACCCTTCAGGGACCGAACACCCTTGCGATATGGTGCATGAGTTACCTGCTGAGAACCACATCAGCCGTGTGTCACACCATCTCTCAAGTGAATAGATGCCTTTTTGGTGCCTTTTAGTGCCTTTTAGTGAGATGTAAACTTGCTGATACACTGTGCCAAGCGCTCGCCGCGTGCGTGCGTACGTGTGTGTGTGTACTCCGGCCATTGGCTGCCTTCCATAGCCATTGATTGGTGATTTGATGCAGCGTCCACGTGACTCGCGTAACCTACGAAGGCCGTGCAATCCCTTTTTGGTTCTGGCCGTTTACGTGAATAGCCGTCTTACTACACAGCTCTACTTTTTGATTTCGCCGGCGTAACAAACTGGCGATGGAGGTGGTTGCGATCACTAATGGCGGTTTCAATTACCTCACATCAGCCGATTTGAAAATCTTCCCTACTGCGCAACAATGGATGCAGTGGAAAACTACCTTCACTAATCACGTGAATCCCCTTGTTTACTTTGGTGGTAATCGTACGATGGATGACACAAAAAATGCAATTACTGCGTCACCTCCTAAGTAACGAGGGGCAGTGACATTTCGTCAGCCTGCAACTGCATAAGAAACAAAACTTACAAGCTGTTTTCCCCTCTCTTGATGATCTGTGAGTGAAAAACCGCATGTTTTACAGCACATTACCAATTTAACACCATGCGGTAGCAGCAGAAGGTAACTGTAAGTGAGTCCATTTCCCGACTCCTAACTGCTCTTCCTGACTATGCCTAGAACCAGATCAAACCAGGCCAATTCGAAGAAATGATGCTTGTACAGGCATTAATTGTTGGTGTTCTTGACCAGAAGGCAGGAGAGCGCCTGTTATCGGAAGACTAAAAGACCTTGACTTGGAAAGAGACTGTGCCAGTTCGACAACGTACCGATCTCGTTTAGGACTTAACAGCATTCTAGTTGTCGGGTCAGACAATTTCGCAAGAGGTACATGCAGTCTCTCAAATGAAATGCGGTAACACATTGTCTCACTTCGTACAACACAGAGAATACTGTAGTTATCGCTGTGGTAAATGGCATTTAATCTCTGCTTTTTCAGCATCTTCATATGATATGCAGATTTTGTGGGAAGTGAGGAAATATCCAGAAAGTTTGTCTTGCCAAACGAAATTCCGTTGCGCAGGGAAACGTTAAAACCACAAATTAGACCACCGAGGAGTAGAACCAGACTTGGATAAACACCACCACCGCTTTTAATCACAATATCATCGCAGAAATTCCCTTTGTCGTATCTATTCAAGTTAACGAGCAACCTGTAGATTTTGCAATTGAAACCGGTACCGCAGTTACGTTGATACGACCTGATGCTCTATCGCGACTGCCAAAATTAGATCGTCCTACAATACCACTACGATCTTACGCTGCAAAATTTTTGAATGCATTGGGCTCCTTTTTTGCATACATATCCAACAGCAACTCGACGGATAACATCCAAATGTACATTTCTGGAATACCCGGCCCTAACATACTTGGTCGCGATGGAATTATACGTTTTCCTGGCATCATGTCAAATGTCAACAATGTAGAAGCTCATTCGGAACTCTCCGAAATTTTGCAAAAATGTGAAGTCTTGTTTGACCAAAGTAGGCTAGGGTTGTTTAAGAATTACGTGACACATTTGACATTGAAACCACAAGCAATACCGCAATTCTGGAAGGCGCGTACCGTACCTTATGCTATTCGGGACAAAGTTGAGAGTGGGCTCCGCCGACTACAGCAAGAGGGCACAAGAGAACCCGTTCAGTATTCCGATTGGGTAGCTTCTATAGTGCCTGTATTGAAAAGTGATGGCCCCGTAAGGATTTGTGGGGACTAGAAGGTCACGGTCAAGCAGGCGCTACAACCGGACTGATACCCACTGCTAATGGTTGAAGATATCTAATCATACATAAATAAATAAGCGGTTATTCTCGATAACACGAGTCACACCTTTACAGTTATGACAATGTTATGCTAACAAATTGTGAATAAAAATGTATGAAAATACCACACGCTTGCCATAGCAGTGAATGTGTGTCTGGATGTGTGTGTGTGTAATTGTGCATGTGTGTAGCTTGAAAACTAGTGTTTGTAAGTGTGTCGTTGTATTTGTGGCTACTTAGCAGCGTCGGCTATGTATGAGTAGACGAGTGATGTCCGTGGCTTGGATGTAATTATCCAGCCATCCACGGGGTAGTGACTTTAGTTTGTAGCGAGCCTATGGTAGGTTCGGAATCGAAATAGTATTAGGCTCCATCCAATCTAGTCTCGACTCGTAGTAAGAACACTCGGATTGGAATTCAAATTTCGCGAGTGTATATTCTAAGTCAATTGGTGAAAAAGGATAACAGCAAGCAATCAGTCAATATTGTATGTACAATCAGCACATCCTCCGCAGCTTGGATGCAACTCCAGATTTTTGTAATTCGGTTGGGATTTCTGTTGCAATCTGGCGGATCATCTTGGAGGCTGACTCTGCTCAGAACTCTCAGAAAACTCGGAAGTGACTTGTTATTAGTATTTTCAGTGCATACAGAATCAAATGACAACTGATCGGAGCCCTTGTGCTGTACCTGCTCAACATGCCGTTTATGTACAAAGCAGTTATCAAGATGCAAACTTTTTACCATACGACTTCCAAAGTTGTTAAGAATGATTCAGGATGAAGGATGTAAATCATTGCCTCTGAAATAAGATAATTCAGCGGTTCCCAAACCAATCATCTTCGACCTCAATGGTCTGGATTTGCACAGTATAGCGGGTGTATCTCCCGTGGTGAAATGCACACAGTTGCGGTATTGACGAAGGAAGTTAACAACACAGCGATCAAGTTCATCAATAGAAGTAGGAGCACAAGAGTTAACAGAACGTTTTGAAGTTACAACAAAGTGTTCAGCTAGGCCATTAGAGCATGGATATCGTGGAGAAGTTAAAAAGTGAACGATACCCAAGACTCTGCAGCTAACTGGTAAAAACTGAAGCGGATAAGTGTGATCCATTGTCACTTACAACAGCTAATAGGACTCCTTCCATACTAAACACTTTATTCAAGGAACGGACAGTGAAATCAGCATTTGGTTGATCAGCCAGGGATATTTCCGGCCACTTTGAATAAAAATCCACCAGCACAAGTGCATGGTACTTCTGCGAAACTGGTCCACAGTAATCCATGTGTATCTTTTGCCAGTGCTCGCATGTCATCCACCGTGGTGTCCATTTGGAAGACTGCTGTACAATCTTGTGCTTAGAGTTCGAGCAAACCGGAGAGGTTCATGAAATATCTGAATTTACTTTCGGCCACGACCACAAGCCTGGACTTCATCTCTTCAACACCAAGAGAACCAACAAGTAAATCCGTCAAAACAGCTGATTTCAAACGCGGCCGAATAACGACGCCGTCATCCACACACAGTAATTCATCACGTGTAACGTATAACTCATCACGACGCGCATAAAACTGTGGAAACTTCTGTTTAAGAGGAACAGGATATTGTCGTTTGAGAGCGGAAATCAATGACCCGTAGTAGTTTCTGGTCTCCTTGATAAGGGTTGAACGAGAGATTGGGAGCGACTGGGTGAGTAAACAACTCATCACAGAATCGGCTTCGAATACCGTTGCGTTTCGTGATAAGTAGTTGACGTGAGGAATGCACTTTGCACTTCTGTGCTCAACCACATGGTTGTACACGCTAAGATCAACACTCCACCTTTGAACCATAGTGGCTGAAGATCTAGCTAAAGAACGGGCAGGGCTGCAAATGAACTTTAACGCTTCATGATCTGTGACAGTAGTAAATCTAAGGCCAACCAAATATTTGTGAGGTCTAGTGACTGCCCAGTATACAGCCAAAGCTTCTCGGAGCGTCTGAGCATAGCTCTTTTAAGCATCGCTGAGTCGACGAGATATGCACAGAACAGGGTGTCCATGTTGCTCTAACATAACACTTATACCGGTTGATAAGACATCTGTGAAAATCACGGATGTTTGTTTCGGACAGAATGCACGAAGAACACAACCAGATGTAAGCATTTTCAAAAGCCTTCGCGGAATATGCTCATGCCTAGCTAACGAAACAAAACTTATCAGTTAACAAGGTGAATAAAGGATCAGCCATGGATGCAACATTGGTAAGGAATTTGAAATAATACTGTAAGGCTCCCATCAGTGGTTGAAGCCCATGAACATTGGTGGGCGACTTCACATCGACCAATGGCTTTATGTGATATGGATCTGGTTTGCATCCTTCAGATGTAACATGCTAACTAAGACCACCACCACTTAGGCACTGCTTTGGGTTGATGTTCACATTAACATCCTTGAAGCGATTTAAACGTGTAAGCAATCGAGAATCATAAGTGGGTTTATCGACAGCATGGACAAAAACATCGTCTTGATAGACCACAACCCCCTGCAGGCCTTCCACAATGCAGTTCAACACATCTTGAACATTAAGACCGAAGGGAAGAAATCTATACAGATACAACCCAAAAGGTGAGTTGAAGGTGATCAGTTGGTTATAGCACCATCAGTGAGTGGTATCTGCAAATATGCATGTTTTAAGTCTAGCTTCGAGGAAATCATGGATCCATGCAAAATATGGAATAGAATAAGGTTCTTCTGTGGCACAACTACGCTGCAGTAGCTTCGGATTAAGGGTAATGCGGTAATAGCCGCAAACACTCGGTGTTTGTCCATCCTGCTTTATCGGTGTGACAATAGGTGTGACCCATCGTGAACTTTGTACTGGGACAATAATCCCTGTTTCACAGAGAGACACAGATACCTTGCGAATAGGTTCCCTAAGTCCAAATGGAAGTATACGACCTTTACAGAAAAGAGGATCACCAGCTACTTCTAAATTAACAGGCGGGATTTTCATTCCACCGGATTTCACTTAAAAATCGTGCAGTAAAGCAGGAATTTGAGTGTCAGTATCTGTGTGTGACAGAAAAGGGACACCTATTTTAAGTGCCTTCATAAGTTTAAGAGCAATAATAGACGGGCGTTGAGGAACGACAACAAATTTGCACTCGACAGGGTTAGCATACTTTTCTAACACAGGTAAAGTACACTATCCTATCACCGGAAGGTTATGTCCAGTAATACCTTGAATAGTGATGGATGTAGAATCAGGCTGAACATCAGGGCATAGACGATTGAGACTCGTTTTAGAAATGAGAGACTCCAAACTACCAGTAGCAACAATGAAACGGTATGACGTACCGTTTCCGAAGCGCAAATTATTGAATAAGTGACTACTTGTATTCACAGCCAGTGTTAACAAATGGAAATCCTTTATCGAGTTCACAGAGACATCAGCAAATTATTTCACCATATTACAACCTTTGAGTTGACAGCAAACGCTGCGGATATGTTCGAGTTTTCCACACTGATGGCATTTAGAATCCCGATGCGGACAAGTATACCAGGAATGCAGCTTTCCACAAGAAACAAGTTGCCCAATCATTTTTGGACTTCACTACAATTTACACAGTCTGAATATTTCTCGACGTGCGATTGATCAGTGTCGTGAGGTTTAAATGTGTTATTTCGCCACTTTTTCTCGTTTCGGCATGAACTCGGCGGTTGGTTGAGCCAAACAAAACTTGTTGATTAACAACAGTCGTCTGGAATTTTCTAATGTCGGAAACATCCTGATAGTGAAAACAGATGGACTTCAGTTGATGGTAATTCGGTGCTGGAAATGACAAGAGCTGAAGATATCAATCGGGATGATTTTTGCCAGGAATTAGATCTCTTAAATGTTCATCAATTTTATACCCAAATGCACAAGATGGACCTTGAGATTAAAGTTGGATGATGAAATCTCAAACAGATTGGTTAGGTTGACGCATCAGTAACTTGAACTTTACCCTTCGGCAATCATAAAATTTTCCGGCAATAAATGAGACAAAAGGAGGTCATTCAACTTGTCGTATGATAACCTTAAAGGAAGCTAAGGAAAAGCGATATTCTTCAGGAGTCATTGGGCCTCTTGTCCTACAACAGTTAAAGTGAGCGACTTTAAGGTCTTCGCAAAGTCCACCTTTGTTGAGCTAACACAGCCCAAATCTTTCCAGGTATTTTTGTAAGTACCAGGGAGACACATTAATTTTTAAGGATTCAGTAGTTGAATTCACTTTAGAATAAACACTGACAATGACGCCAATTATGGTAGGTTCGGAATAGAAATAGAATTAGGCTCCAACCAAGCTACTTTCCTCTCGTAATAAGAACACCTGAACTGGAATTCCAATTTCGCGGCCATATATTCCAAGTCAATTGGTGAAAAAGAATAACAGTAAGCAATCATTAAATATTGCATGTACAATAAACCCAGTCATATTCGCCACGTCACAATGTTTCTAAAGGGATATTCATAAATTTTATGAACAGAATGTTTACCAGACGAAAACCCACGAAGTCATGGAACAATACCGCCGAATCATTCACTGGAACCGGTTACACACGAACCACACAGTTGGCCCCACGAGGAGGTTGTTCGGCTAGACAGCCATGCGGTGAACCTTTTACCAAACTAGACCTGAGCGACGCTTACCAGCAGATCGAACTCGACGAGAACTCAAGTGCCTACACCACCATCAACACACATCTTGGGTTGTTTAGTTACATACGCATGCGTTTTGGAGTAAGCTCTGCACCAGCTATCTTCCCACGTATTATCGACTCGCTGGTGAAAGACATACCAAATACATGCGAATAATTGGTCGACATCATGATCACTGGACGCACCACTGACAAACACCCACATACCTCAGAAGTAGTTCTGCAAACCTTGTCAGATGCTGCACTAGTTTTAAAAAAACGAAAGTTTGGATACATTGCTCCAAGTGTACGTTACTTTGGCTATCAGTTGTCACGTGATAGGCTGTGCCCATCAGAAGAAAAGACTAAGGCACTATTCAATGCACCGGCACCCAACAATGTGAACGAGTTACGGTCGTTTCTGAGGGCCATCACGCAATTTTGCCTATTCATTCCATCAGCGACAGCCCATTTTCATCTGCTGCATCAACTCTTATGCAGATGTTAATCTTAGAATTGGAACAGAGATCAGGCAAGTGCGTTTAACGCTAGTAAGATACTTTAGGCAACAGGCCATTGTTAAAACAGCCAACGGGCAAATCACTGAAGCAGAAACTGAGGATAGCGTATTTATCAGACGCCACCTAGACTATTTGCGACCGAGATTGTAGACCTCAGAAACGACCGATGGATCAGAAGTCCAGACACAAGAGCTGATCGGTTCACAAGTGGCCGATCCTCAACCAGCGAAGCAAATGACTCTACGTCGATCTACGTGCCAACGCCGGCCGTGGATCGCTTCAATGCCGGATAACTCAAACCACGGAGAGGAGGGGTAATACACCGTGTCAAGCCCTCGCCGCGTGCGTGCGTACGTGTCTGTGCACTCAGACTATTCGCTGCCTGCTATAGCCATTGATTGGTGATTTGATGCAGCATCCATGTGACTCACGTAACACACAAATGCCGTGCGATCCGGTTTTGGTGGGCAGTGGTTCTTGCCGTTTAGGTGAATAACCATCTTACTACACTGTTCCGTTTCCTCATTCCGTCTCGGCGTAGCACTTACTAATAGGTCACCCTTCATAGGTGCATACAACACATTTTTGAGTTTACTTAGGAACAACCATCACGGTAGATCCAAGCCCACTTGCAGTTCCAATTAATGGATGACCAATGAATTTCGTGTCAAATTTCCGGTTTTGACAAACCCAGGTAAGTTGAATTCCGCACTGGATTGACAGAAGCCATTGTGTTGCGGAAGGCCTGTGATTCCCAAAACGTATCTCCACTGATGGTGAAATGTAACATTACCACAGCATGCCCAAAGTAGAAAAGATCTTCGAAGCATCGAATGCGTGCATTCTCATCCCCATCGAATTTGTGCATCAACAATGAAGTGAAAACAAGTGTTTTATGGGACAATCGTGAACTGATTTGAGTTTTTCATCACACGGTGCCGCAACCAACGGTGTATACTACTCAAGTGTTCTGTATGATTTAGTTAAACGGTTGTGAGAGAAATATTGCGCAGTCCCAAAATCAACTTAACTATTGTTCGACACGGATCCCTTGTTTTTAGGAAGTTCCTCAAGGATTCTTTGATATGAATATACAAGAGGATCCCCTGGAAGAATAATGTCATTGCCCAATTATCCGATGTTTGGGAAAATAGTCGCGGTATTGACAAACGATCAGCATGCTAGTTGGATATATGTTTAGGAATTCCTAAAAGGAAGCAAGGCAGTCAAGACTGGTCGAAACTTGGGTGGATGCTCCAAGTTAGAGTGTGGTGGCATTTTTGTTCCGCAGATTTAAAGTGGGGAATTATGAGTTGTCAAACATAGGAGATCTAGACTGAAAGCCAGCAGGTAGTGTCAGGGACACCAGGAATGCTCAGCAGGAGAACCCAAGTCACAGCTTGGCCTTCCGAAACCCCCGTTCATCGCTACCTGCATTAATCCAGAGTGGTCCCAAGAATTGACTGGTGAATACGCAATTTCATTGCATACCATACTATACAACATTTGATGTATGAATAAGCTTGTTACTGGAGACGATACTTGCGTGCTCAATGTCAACCATACCAGGCGGCACCAGTGGATCATAGTGCAAGTCCCGACAGGCGAACTGCTTGACAAAAGATGATGCTGTCGGTCTAGTAGAAGAGCCACTTCATCATCTATTAGGAGCTGTTGCCTGACTATTCCATAGCCACTTCCGATGTCTACTGCCAACCACCGCAAAAGATCATCGACGAACACTGAAAAATTGTCCAAGAGGGCTCAGCTAGTTCAATGAGTGTGGTATCGACAGATTGTCTGAGCCTTGACGCCACATGCTGATAACAATGGATGTTATAGTGCTCCAATAGTGTTGCATGGTTAAGGTAAATTTTGACCGAAAATATGTCATTAAACTTGTCATTTATTTCGGGAAAGTTAATTGCTTACTTTAGTCAAAACCCTGCTCATTTTTGCACGTCAGTTCAGGAACGAATGCGGCTCAACACGCAATGCATTGGAAATTATTGAGAATACCTGTAGCTCGGCGTGTGGATGAGAGGATTGTCCTGTTCTCCGAGCCGGTCATTTCTGTTTTAGACGTTTCTTTACCAAAGTAGGCAACATCTTCAGTGCGGCTATTCAGTCCTGATTCGCGGAGTCTCGCAAACCAATGCCAGATCCCAGTGACAATGCATTTATAACATCAAATCGGCCTGAAGCTTTTAGCATGCCCTTTTTATTCTCCCACTTCAAACTGTTTCGTACGCTGGAACAGGTACTTGGAGTTTCGAACTGCAAAACGAGCGGCTCGCTGTTAAGCAGAACAAGAACTGTGCAGCGACACAACAGTATTTATTGCTGAGCGATGCTTCATTTTATACTACATATTATTATTCTCTGTGTCGTGTCTCATTGAATTCCTCGCTGGCCATGCGCTTGAATTCATTCATTCACGCTCCTCAATTCCAGGTCGTTCATCTCACCGCAACCTGTTCGCAAAGGCGAAGTTGATCAGCTCTGCGGGCCGTTTCTCGGTGTCTGTGTACCGGTTGCCGTTCAGCAGGTAATTTGCTGCCTGTGGCCTTGACACTGGTGTTCTCAAGCTGACTCCCGGCGATGCTGACTGTCTTCGTGTCTGAAAGGCGAAACCGAAGAGACTCCCATCGAAAGGCATTTGCGGGTTAGGAGAATGTCATCGGGTAGTAAAAATCGGTCTGGCTTGTTCGCACTGTTTAGCATGGTACCATACGAAATGTGCAAATGTGTCCCAACAACAGTTACGGGAGCGAAATAGCTCCCAAAATGCATTTTGGTTCTGTACTGCGTGTTCCACCATCCCCCTGGTTAAGTGCTTGCTTATCCTAGCTGAGAAATGCGACCGGTTAATCGCAGAAGCAGAGCAGAGGATAAACAATGAGATTACTTCAATGG
>CALYDF020004845.1:0-15043 GCA_944474145.2 Dicrocoelium dendriticum | reverse complement strand
ACAGGATCGAAAGTGAAATGTAAGTGACGCCCAGGTCGACTGCCTTGGGTCAGACGCGGTAGCGAACATCTAGCCCTCTATGACCTAATTCGTTTTTTCCACTCTGACATTGACCTTCACGTGATCAATTCGTTTTGAACTAACTGGGTCGATTTCTTTTTCTAGCCTCTATATGATTGTAATCGTCTGACGATGAATCATTGAAAGCAATTGCTCACCAGATGGTCTTTTGTTCTAGAGACTTAGATGGGAATTTTCAAGTTACTTAAATCATCCAAGCCCCCATTAGTGGTGAAGGAGCTCAATCAGTTCCTTAATTTCACCACTAAGCTTGCTGAAGCCAAATGCTGTGTTCAGTTCTTCAATGATTGCGTAGAGCGTAATGAATATCCGACCAGATTTTGGAAACAATTACGCCGTGATCGGATCTATCCCAATAGCAAGACGCTTAGACGACATGCACTAAACCAACGTGATACCGTGCAGTCCAAGATTGCTGAATACGAAAGAAATCTAGCACAACGCCACACAGCAACGGATCAGTTAGTTGCTGAAGAAAAGAAAATGTTTCTGGACTATGTTCAGCTTATCACTAGCAACCGTGTACAGTGGAGGCGTTCTTCTTTAGCAAAGTCGCCAAGCCAGCTTAAGCCGCAAAGCCACGTTTCCAAACAGGCCAGACAGGTATGTACACAACTTTTCTAGCTTGAACTTGGACACAACTTTGATTGCAGTTCTATCGCTTGGCTTAAAGTTTTGCGCTCCTAGACGCAGGGATAACCGGCTTGATTGTGAATTACAATTTGAAAGCTTATATGAGCAGACGAAAGGATTAGTCGCTAAATCGAATACGGATCTTGAACGTTTCAAGTGCTGTTTAGTGAATTGTTGCTACCAGTATCGTAAACTCCGCGTTCGTAATCATGGCCCGCTAACAAGAAGGCATCTAGATGCGCCGAAAGAACTAAAACGCAATGAGGAAATCGTCGTATGCAGGCCGGATAAAGGTGCAGGAATCGTGTTACTCGATCGAAAAGATTACATAGATAAACTAACAGCAATACTGAGCGATGAGACAAAGTTTGCGTGTATTGAAGGAGAAAGGGACCGAACTGAACAAATTGAAACACAGATAACTAAGAGCTTGCAAGAACTCCGGGACAAGGGTACATTTCGGATGCTCTGTATGACAGCCTTAAATCGAGTGGCACAAGCGTCCCAAGACTTTACGGGTTACCAAAAATCCACAAACCTAACATCCCACTTCGTCCTATTTTATCAACGGTTAACTCACCGTATCATGCCGTTGCTCAGTGGCTTGTAGAACTTCTTGAACCTGTGTGACAACAGCTCGCTAGCTACAGCCTTTGTGACAGCTTCCATTTCGTCGAAAGCATCAAAGATGATAACATCAATGAGAAATTAATGTTAGCTTTCGATGTCGTCTCACTTTTCACAAACGTCCCATTGCTTGAGACGATCGATTACATTTGTGACTATATAGCCGAGTCAGGAATAAAACTGTCTATACCTACGCGTGAGCTTAAGAGCCTACTGTTATGCTGCACCTGGAATGTGCAGTTTCTATTCAACGGGAAATACTACCGGCAGAAGGACGGCTTGGCCATGGGATCCCCTCTCGGACCGCTATTAGCGGATATCTTCATGGCAAAGCTGGAGAGGAACGAAATGCGGGCGGCGATAGACCTTTTTGACCGCTATCATCGATGCATGGACGATATATTTGTTGTGGTGAATAAACATGTTAATCTGGAGGAAATTCTTGACCACTTCAACCGGGTGCATGCAGCGGTGCAGTTTACTTACGAGAAGGAAAGCGATAACCGGCTACCATATCTCGATGTCTTGTTAACTAGGAGACCAGACGGACCCATCCAGCGTCAGGTCTACAGAAAAACAACGTGGATAGGTCAGTACACGAATTTTTACAGTTTCGTCCCCATGAGACACAAGCGCAACTTGGTTCACTGTCTTACGTCAAGAGCACGTCGAATCTGTACGGAAGACACCCTAGACGCGAAGTTAATGTTCATACAGAACACTCTACGTGAAAACGGTTATCCCGATAGATTTTTCCTAAGGAACCTCCAAGAAAAACTGAAACCAGTGGCAGCGTTAACAGCGCCAAAGAAAGAGTTATTTATTCGCTTACCATTCAAAGGGGACGCGGTTACCGAGCGTCTAACCGGAAGCCTTTCGGCCGCGGTAAAGTCGACCTTTCCAGCAGCCTCGTTGAAGTGCGTGTTCTCAACGGAACCACCCATTCGTTCACAAAACAAGGACAAGCTGCCGATGCTGACCACATCAATGGTGATTTATCAATTCGTGTGCGCTTGTGGCGCGACGTATATTGGTCGAACGGCGCGGCAGTTATCGAAATGCGTGAACGAACATTGCCTTGCTGGCTTCGTCAAGAGGGCATCGGAACCATTAGCAGCGCCATTCTGGCCCACATTGTGAACACCGGCCATGAAGTGGATTGGAAAAGCGCTTTCCGAATGGTTTACAAGGTTCCACCACACCGAACGAAAGGTTACCGCCTTCGGATGCTTGCGACAGCTGAAGCAATATGCATTCGATTGTTCCAGCCGTCCTTATGCTCACAGAAGAAGCTGGTCCAGACTCTCCAGCTTCCCTGGCCAGCGAAGATGGAAGACGCCCAGGTCGACTGCCTTCGGTCAGACGCGGTAGCGAACATCTAGCCCTCTATGACCTAATTCGTTTTTTCCACTCTGACATTGACCTTCACGTGATCAATTCGTTTTGAACTAACTGGGTCGATTTCTCTTTCTAGCCTCTATATGATTGTAATGGTCTGATGATGAATCATTGAAAGCAATTGCACACCAGATGGTCTTTTGTTCTAGAGAATTAAATGGGAATTTTCAAGTTACTTAAATGTAGATGAGACAAGGAATCATCAACGTTTTTTGAATCTCGCCAGTTTGGGAACAGAGACGAAATATTTAGGGACTGCGTTCCAACACTGGCATGCTAGGAAGGAAAAGTAATTGCTACGGCATTCAAATCGGCTATATTTGGTTTCCAGTTTCAGAGGATGACCTCTAAGGATAGTGTTGTGGTTTAATCCCAACAGCGGACGGCAAATGTGGTTTGGGTTCTACAGAACCTAGTAAATCATTATGAAATCCCTCGGCAACACCGATACTGACTGCTGTACATTCTTAGAGATTTCAGTCTAAGCTGATGGGCAGAAGATAGAGGCCCCTTACGTTCTTGGTTGCCCTTCATTAAGGAGTCTCGAGGACAAAAAGATCCTGTTTCTCATATTACTGCCACGCCTGGATAGTATATTCCACGTGCAGTTGCAAGTAGACCTCAAGCTTTTGGGAAAAGACTGAAGGTTCAAATCGACGAAACACTCTGCGAAGAAAACCTGTGTTGATTCCCAGTTCTCGAAGCTTTCTCTGCTTGTTTTGAACACCCGAGATCTTCCTTTACTAATACACCCAGGACACGCTCCTGAGAGGCCTTCTCCAAGGTGTTGTCTCCAAACTTGTAAGCGCTCACCGGCTGGTGACGCAGATGTATCACCTTTCACTTAGATATGCTCAATTAAAACAGGTTTCTCTTTGACCATTTATAAATCAACCTAGGTCATGTTGGAGTAGAGCGTGATCTTCATTTTCACCAATCGCCCGCCATATCTTGATGTCATCGGAGAAAAGCAAGCAATTTGAGGAGAAAACTCTTGCCTTGTAGTTGATAAACACCAGAAATAAGCGCGGTCCCGACACTGAACCCTGTGGAACACCACATTCCACCTCAATCGGGTTAGGGACTGATCCCCTACTACGCACTCGAAGCTTCCGTTGGTGAAGAAAGTTGCCAATCCAACCAGGAACAGGATCGCCGATTCCGTAGCTCTGTAGCCTTTGAAATAGGATGCGGTGATCAAGGCTGCCGCAAGCTTGGAGAAATTCAGATAGAGGACGTCAACTCCTACCTCATCATCAGCCACTTCCGTCCAACTACCTGGCGCAATCAGCACGTTAGTGGTGCATGACCGGTGTTTGCGGAAGCTATGGTTCTCCGGTGCCAAGAAATTGCATTTTCCAGGTAGTCTATTAGAGCCTCAGCGATGACCGCTTCCAGTACCTACGCAAGCACAGGGAGGAGAGTCCCTGGGCGATAGTTTTCAGACTCTGAACCGCTACCGCATATAAAAATTGGGGTTTTAATGCCACGCTCCCCTATAGTAGGGACTTGATGATCATCGAAGTACCTTTGGAAGAACTGTGACAGTAGTTCAGCTAGCTTGGTGGCGGCAGCCTACTGTGCTTTCGGGCGGATGTTGTCGGCTCCCGGAGAGCTATGATCGCGATGAGAGTAACTTCCTTGGCACAACTGATGAGTTGAAAATTACATATTTAAGCAACGGAGTCGATAATCTACATGGCTTTATTGGACAAGTAGAGGCTGCGAGTTCGAAAATTGTGGGGTATTTTAGCCGCAGGGTATTAGCTGCTTCTTCGGCGCTTTGTACTCTACCGGCTGTCGTGAAAAGTGGAGGGATTTCATGCTTCACTTTAGGAAGATTGTTGATGTGCCTATACAGCAGTTTGTCGCTTGCCAAGAAATTTTTGCCTAGGCACTGTTGACAATTTTCTTTGTCCACACAGACAAGTGCACTGCAATGGTTGCGATGGGTCAGAAAATTTCCCCAAGCCTCTGAGTCGGGGTTGATCTAGTAGGCACGCCATGCTGCATCCCTTGTCGCCATGCATTTTTGAGTCTTGTTCCCTAGAAATGAAGGCATTTTTGCGGGACGAAGTGGCTTGGTCTGTGATGCTAGGTTGACGAGGTTGTTGAGTTTTCCAGCGATCTCTCTCCACACATTGTCTGGGAGACGGATGTTTGAGAATTCCACAACAGACGCGTCTTTCAAGTCGTGGTAATGTGTGATTGTGAGTTAGTTCCGAGCGTTCAGATGGATCCTTTGCATAACATACATAGTCGAACGTTATTACTACACGGTCATTGCGACCTAATGGACTATCCATCAATAACTTGTCAACCGTGAGCTCTTCATTTGTGAGCACAGGGTCCAATATGGATGGTTTGTTTGCTGTCCGGAATCTGGTAGGCGTGTTGACAAGGTTGTACAAGGGAATAGTAACAATAAGTTCCTGCAAATCTGCTTTGTACTGGTTACTTGGTGATGCTGATACCTCCAGATCGTGTAGATTGAAGTCTCCGGAGATGAGAATGTGGCTGTACCTAGTGCGTGTTCCTCTGTTCAGGACACTTATCAGATGAGGATCCATTTGCAAAGTGAACGGTGGGCGAGGGCGGTAAACGATAGTTGCGAGATATGCGTCATTTGGTCTTTGTCGGAGCCGGTAAGGTGAGTTTCCAAAGCATCAGCTACTGTACATTGCAGATCGTTGCAGTAGCAGAGGAGGACCCCACCAACTCTGCAAGGGCAGTCATTCCGTTTGAGTGCCAACCTCCGCTATCTCAACCTCAGCATCAGTCACCACTTGGTGTAACCAAGTTTCAATAATAGCAATTAGGTCCCAAGCATTCGCAACCGGACTTAGCCAAAGTTCTTTAAGTTTACTAAGGAGCCCTTAGGCGTTAATGTACGTACGTAAACCGTTCTCAGATTTAAGCAATGTTTCGGCGGTTGTACAACTCAAACGTGAAGTTGCGCCGACCAGTGAGTGGCCGGCGACTAATCGTTTTTTCGGTGTGTACTTGGAGGGGGGTTCAAGGTCTTATCCATCACCTGCGCAGTTAGTCCGGGGTCTAATTTTCTCAGTACAATGTAAGGTGTCTGGTTAATATCAACTTCTACAGATTGTATGGGCTCATTAGACACATTACTGGTGCATTGTGCTTTTCTAGATTCCATCGCGTTCGGTTCGTTGAGTGACGTATCATCTCTAGGAGACATATCGCTGACTGTCTTTATCCGTAGCTCAGATGATAGCCGGCAGCGAAACATGTACCAGCATTTTAGCAGCCATGCTACCATATGTTTTGACTGTAGGACCAACCCTTCCTTTGTAGTTCGGTGAGGTACGCAGATGTGACACCGAGTTCGCTAGCACATCATCCAAGCAGAGAGTTTCATGAATATGACGCTATTCTTCTTTACCATGGATTATTATTTAGTTCTCATCAAATGCTTCAGTTTCAGGAACCCCTTGAAGTAGAATGGTTCTACTTGAAGTTTCCTTACGGCAGTTCTCTAAGTTGCGGTGAACTCGCTAACGCTGGCCACATGGGACGTCTGGAAAGAAACGTATGTAGAAGTGTCCATTTCTGAGCCTACCTGTCGACTGTAGTACTGATTCGGCTTCAGTGATGGAATTCAGCGCAACCCGCAGACATACTGGCTCTCCGTAATGCTTAGAATTGGGGTGCCGCGTAATACGCACTACGTGCACAGGTTTCAGGACAAGTTCGATTAGAATACTAATAATGTTCCACTGGTTGTGACCATCTAAGTGTCTGCCTCTTATTGATGTCGACTTTGATGCTGGGATATTGGGACATAGTACGGTCAGTACAGGTAGTTGGTTCTTTACACCTTTCAACATGTCGCGGTTAGTGAGCGAAATACTCGGAGATGTACCGCGGAAAAGCGGTGGCGCTTGCTCCAGAGGAATTCTGCTAATCTCCTCAGTTTCCGAGCCAGTTGGGGGTGATGTTAGATTTAAATGACGGCGCTTCTTGGAGCCTACCGTAACCTAACTTCGCTAGTACCGGCTTACACTTTTTCTACGCACTCCGTCTTGAGATTGGAAGTCGTCTTACGTGTAGGCACTCCATGTAGGTAGGTAGTAGGTACTCAAGTGTGAGCCACTGTGGTATTGGTACAGCAGTTGATTTGTTGGATTCTTGGTGTCGTTTTGCTTGCGGTATTATTAGTCGTTCTCCTCAGGATAGGAGCAGCACTTACTGGGAAGGCTTGGGTTTCACAGTCCGCTATGCTTACCCCAACCGTAATGTATTTTTGTGGTCTTCATGTCCTTAAACTTGGCTAGTAGCTGGTCGTACTGCTGAGACAATAAGAGCACGTTTTTTTCAGTGGGCTGGCTGTGCATTCTACGCAGAACCATAGAGAATCTGGTTTGTTTAATAACTTGGCCTGACTAGGTTTAACTAGGGGGCTTCTCACATGGAAAATCTAAAAACAGTTACGGCACGAAAGGCCTCCCTAACATGTTTGGAACATGATCCACATAGGTCTCTAGACTGTGGCACAATGGATGTAGCGCTTATTAAGCAAGGCTTAGGAACCATTTGAATGACTCACCATTTATGGTAAAACGTTGTTCCGTTACTGACGTTGACGGAAAGGTCACAGGGTTCACGTTGCAGTTGTGTGCTTGCAGACTGTCCTCATTGGTGTGCCAGTCGAAGGTGTCAGCGTGAACGTGGGGCAGAATGCACAAGGGTGTGATTGAGAATTTTCGTGTTTAGGCCTAGGGATCGTGCCAGGTGAATTTCCCTTGTGACCTGTAGCTGCTCCAAGTAATGTTGGATTTGAACGAGTGACAGTTCGTTCAAAAGCTGTTGAAATGGTTTGTCGAGTGAGACAAAACAATGTCTCCGATAGTTGGACTTAGGCAACTTTTGATGCTTGGATATCGAGGAAACACTGCCCAGAATTTTCAATTTAGGTTAAATGTAGAATGCACTGGTGTGTATCACAAGGGGAAGCTTTTAAAAGCATGACGAAAAAATATAGTTCCAATGGTGTGCGACAAAATGCCGCTGAGCCACAGTGAAAAAACCACGAGTGCACAAGTGAGCGATTTGCACGCATGTTCGCCTGACGTCACAAGGGCCGACATCGGAGCATGGATAATGGAACAATGGTTTATTACGGGTAAAAAAAGCATTGCTTGACAAGTCCCGTGGGACGGAAACTATTGCGAAAATCAATTGCATGATAAAATGAAAAGCGTTGTGGTGGACTCACCATAGACTTATGTGGAATAGCGGAGATGTTCGCGTATTAAACGTATAAATCCATAAATCCATTGGTTAGGCGTTTGGCAAGACACCGTATGATTGCATTTTGTAGCCCTTGGACCAGTGGGTAGATCGGTATACCGTAAGTTGATGTCATCATCATCATCAACAGCAGTACATCAGCCATTTGAACTGATGCTTCGCTGCCATAAAACCATGAGGACCTATGAAATAAAGATAAGAAGAGGGAGAGAAGGGGGACTTACCTGAAAATCTTAGTGCCCTAAGCAAACATTCAGGGTCAAGGCGCCTACGCCTTGTGTAGACAACATACCGTCACAAACAGCTGGCTATCGTGCAAAGATAAGGCGGCATCGGCGAGACAGCTTCCTTGCGGCTTTCACTGCCACGCGTCATAATCAGTTATTACCCCACAGATAACTCAGCACCAAACACACTTTAAACAGACAATCCGATTAGGAGACAGCAGCAGGCGCGCCACTGGTGTCGGTTGCGAGCCATGTCCTGTAAAGTCTCGAGCCAAGCACAAGGCGAGTCACGTGGACTCCAGCCCGGAAGGCGAGACGCACCAACCGCACCCAGTGTGGTCGTCAGTAAGTTCATTTCACACTGCCAAGTCAACCAATCATACCTACTCTCGCCCCACCACACATCTACTACATCCCCTTCCACTTACCTCTATCCCTTCATTACTCCTATCCTCCCCCTCCCAACAACTATCCAATTATAAACTTTTCACTCATCAACACCCACTACACTCCCTCCCACCACTAATCTTCCTCATTATCCCACCTCCCCCTCCATCAACTCCCCCCCCTCAATCACCCCTCCAATCTTCTCCACTCAAACCTCTCCTTTTCCCTAAACCACCCCACTCTCCTCCTCCCACCCATATTCAATACACCCTTCAAACTATTCTTTCCCACCAACATATCCCTCATCTCTACCTCCTCCTAATAAACCCATTATCTCACTACTAAACCATTCCACAACATCATCCTATCCCTCACCTATTTCATCAACCCTCTATTCTACAACAAACCATTCCCAATAAACCCAATAACACTAACAATAAATTAAAAACCAAAAAACCATCCAACCACATCCCCCAATAAACTACCCTAAAATTCACCCAAAACCCCCATCTATCCCCCCACTCAACCACAAAATCCTCCAATAATACCCCCAATCACCCTTCCCCCCCACTAATTCCATCATCCATCATACACCCTCAACAATACCCATCACCCCCCCCCCATCTAAACTAACTCCTACCCTTTACCACCTCTATTATTATTAATCTCCCCAAATCCCAAATCCTTATCTCTATCCCCACCCCCCCCATCCATTTCCCAATTCAATTCACAAACCCCTTTAATCATATTTACCCCCATATCCCCTCCTTATCACACTACCTCACCCACCACTCACCCCACAACCCCCCTTCCTCCAACCCTCACCCATATCTCAATCCCTTTCCCCACATCACTCCACCCTCTCCCCAATCCCCCCCCCCTTTTCCATTTCCATACTCTCAATCCTACTCCCCTACATCACACTTACCCCACACATCTTCCAACTATAACTCTACACTCTCCTCCTTCATAACCACAAAAATTCCCCCAACACTTCCCTACAAATCCTCCAACACTCACTCATCCCACTCCTCACAATCCCACTCTTCCCCCTACAATACTTAATCTTACATCTATTTATAACTCATTCCCTACCCCACACATTAACACTCCTAATTTCCTCCCCCTTCATAAAACCACCTCCTCAAAATAAATCTATCTTCTCCTCACCATCTTCTACCCAAAATACCCCATTTAACTTACCACATATTAACTCCCTAATATTCATAAAATACACAATCCACACCATCAATACCCAACTTTCCAAAATAACTCACTAATCACTTTCTTACTATAAATCTCTTCACACCAAACCCACTATCTTATTACTTTCCCATTTCTTTCCTCCCCTCAATCTTTATATCATCTAAATTCACTTATCTTCTTAACCCACCTACATTATAATCACATCTACTTCCTCTTATTTCTCTTTTTCTATCCATCATAACCCTATACTCCTCTCACTTTAAACAATATACACTTCCTTATAATCAATAACATCTATTAAAAATTCCTATTATTACAACTATTCCTCTAATTACCAATACATAATAACAAAAATCTTCATTACCTTAAAATACTCTACTTATAAACTAACTACCACTTAATTACCAATATAACTCCCTTTTCTTATAAACTAACCCCTTAACTTCAATTCACACTATCATTATCTCATCTCATCACTATCCCCTCTCATAATTATATCACTTTTCTCAACAACCATCCTAACTATACAACTTCCCTCCTTCTCTAACTACATCTATAAAATCACTTAATATCTCTTTATTTCCCAAAATAATCCATTTTTCTCTAAATATTAATTACCCTAACATTCTCCCTCCTTCCCTTCATTACTCTATCCCTTACACTACTCTTTCCACTCCATTCCTTCATACCAACATTACATATTACCAAATTTACACTATCCTACCTTATTCTCCTATTCAATTTCATATAACCCCTCTATACTACCTCCCCCATTATATCCCCTAATCTCTCTATTAATACTATAATTCTAACCTACACAACCCTATCTAAATCCTCTACTCTCACAATATTAACACAATCCTACACACCACAATCCACTACTCCATTACTCTTATAACTAATATCACTCCTATAAATCATCAACTCCATCTATTATTTCTCACCTCTCCCACCCCCCCCCTTAAAATAAAACAATCTCCAACAACTATCATATACCCTTTATCCACCCTTATAACTTCCACCACCCCCTCATCACTAATTCTATCTCCATCACACCCTAATCTATCTATTCATTTAATTCATTATCCCCACCTCTCTTCACCTTTTATCTACCAACCACCCTAACTTTACAACCAACTAAATTCCCCCCCCACCCCCTATATACCTTATTATTCTATCTATATCATAAATAAAACTCTAATCTTCTAATCCATACTAATTCCCTTTTCACTCCCTAATTCAACACCTTTCAAATTCACTTTCTCATACTATCATATATAATAATTATCTCCCTAACACCTACTCAATTAAATATACCACCTATTTCCAACATCCATCCTCAACTACCATAACTAACATTACTACCTCCCCCCCCTAATTCCTCCCTCCTTACTACTCTCTATCAAAAACCTAACACAAATCATACATCTCCTCACCTTCTCAAATCACCAATCTTCTTACATCCTCATCCTAAACATAAATCCTCCCCATACATTAATACATATTTATTCACATCTTATCTCCCCCTCACTCCTTCTCCTCAACTTTAACACCTAAATTACCCCTATATCCCTTCTTTTTATTATATCCAACCTAAACCTCCCATTCTCACCAACCCCCATTTCTTCCTTCTCATCTAAATAATCAACCAATCCCCAATACTTCTACTAACCTATATTCTTTCCCACCTCTACCCCTACACCATTACACACGCATTACTCCCCCCCTACCCCACCTAAACCTTACCCTCACCCTCCCTCCTTCCTACTCACCACCCCTCATCCACTACCCCCCCCTCACTTACTCAATCTAATCTCCCCTACAATCCCAATTCCTACCACCGCACAAACACCCCCCCCACTACAACCTTCCCACCCCCTTATCCCACTATCCTAAAACCACCCTACTCTCCCCCACTATTCCAACCCATCCCTACACATTCCAACCCCACTCCAATAAACACACCAACCCCCCCCCCCCCCCAACCCACCCCATCCCCCAAAACCCATTACCCCCATAATTCCCCTCCACCCACCCACCACCCTTACCAAAACCTAACTCTAATATATAATCATAATCTTTACTTCTCCTTTCTTAACCAAAAACATAATCCTAAATCTAACTTCCACTCAACCCCTCCACTCTAAACCCACAATACCCCCTCCTTCCACTAACCCCCACCTCCCATCCCTTATCAACCATCTATCCCTAAACACCCTCCCTTCCACTACACCCCTACCCCCCATCAACCTCCTAACACTACTCCTCCCCCTCCTTACCTCCACATCCTACATCAACATCCCCAATCCCCCTCACAACAACCATATCCACCCCTACAACAACCCTCCCCACTTACACTTTCCCCTCTCTAACACCCTCCCCCTTAAACATATACCTACATATCACCACAATATAACCCCCCAAACTTCACTCACATCCCATCCCCCCCCACAACCCCTCCCTCAAAACCTATCCCCATAACATTTATCCCTAATCCAACTCCAATCCCTCTCTACACCTAACCTCCCTATCTACTATAATCCCTCCAAACTAATCACCCCCCCACCACCTCACTCCCACATTCCCAAACCAACCCCCCCCCCCCTCAC
Source organism: Dicrocoelium dendriticum (assembly GCA_944474145.2). Taxonomy (NCBI): domain Eukaryota; kingdom Metazoa; phylum Platyhelminthes; class Trematoda; order Plagiorchiida; family Dicrocoeliidae; genus Dicrocoelium; species Dicrocoelium dendriticum. Next base: position 2,601 of record CALYDF020004845.1, on the reverse strand, counting down.
TACACAACAACAACCCCACCCACAAACACACCTATCTCATCCACCCCCCCCCCCCTTCCACTACTTACTCCACCACTACCCCTCACAAAACCCCCCACACTACCCCACTACCCCAACACTACCCCAAAATATTCATCATCTTATTCCCCATATCTCATACACACCTCCACTCACTAATCCCCCCACCCCATCCATCTTCCCATCACATCTCTCCCTATACCCACCCCCCCCCAATCCCCCTTTCCCACCAACATACCCCCAACAACTACTACCACCCTACCTACCTAACCAAACAACCCCCCCACATCAACCAAAACCATCCCAAACCTTTAACATTCCCTACCCCCAACCCACAATCACACTATTACCTCACCATCCCCCCCCCCCCCCATAACCCCCCATTTTCACCCCACACAACCAAACATCTTACCCCAACCCACCATTACATCTCCCCCATCCTCCTCAACCCCCCCCCATACCCATCCACAAACCCCATCCCCCCTCCCACTCCCCATACCCCCCAACCTCCAACCTACACTCCCATTACCCCCCTCATATAAAACCTACCACCCAACTTTACTTACACCAACTCCTCTCCTTCCTTACCCTTCCCCTTTCTTCCCTTCCCCACAACCCCTACACCTTTCACTTACCCTTCACTTACCCCCACTAAACCCCCCCACCTCCTTAACTACCCCCCCCCCTTATCCAACACTTCTTACCCTAAACTCCCTATTCTCCACCCCATTTTACCCAATACCCATACCCCCCCTCCCCTATAAACACCAACACCCCACTTTTTTAACACATCCCATTCCCCCCCCCAATAACATTCACACAATATCACACCCCTCCCACTCTATCATCTAACCAATCCCTCTAATCCCCAACCCCTTACCTCATCATTACCCCCACCAACCCACTCTAACACCACTAATCACCCCCCCATACTCACCCAAACTACTCAAATCCTCTCCTATCAATACCCAAATCCACATAACTACAACTTAAAACCAAACCCATCCATACCTCAATACCATCCCCTCCCCCACTTATCTTTAAACCCAAACACTCACCACATACCCCTACAACAAACTACCAAACCCCTTCCTCTTTACCACACTCCTTAACTCCCCCCAATACCCTCACCCCTCCCTACATATACCCACCCAACCCCCACCTAAATCCCCCTTTCACCATCCCCCCCCCCCCTACCCTCATACCCCCCATAAAACCAACCCCCCCTCATATCAAATACCACTACCCTCTTACTAACTACCAAATATCATATACCCTACACCCACCACCCCCCCCCCCTATCCAATCCCATACTCCTCCTCCTATCCCAAAAATCCCATAATCCCTCCTCCCATAAAATTCCAACCCCCCTATAATACCCCCCCCCAAACTCCCAATCTCCCTTAAAACTACTAATAAACCAAAACCTCAACTTACCAATACCCACCTATTCATAAACAGAATCATTAAATACTTTACAGTAATCTATTTTCAAATATCTTATTCACATTACTCATTAATAAAACATTATTTTTAAGACAAATTTAACACTATATAATCAATCTCACACCCCCCCTTAATTTTTTTATAATTATATCAAATTGATTACAAATCACATATTCTACACAACACCTATCTATTTTTAAAAATAATATTTATTATTTTTCTTTAGCGCTCACCCAAACTTCAGTAGTGCCACATGACGACCCTCGAAACCCTCGGTGTTGGATGTTAATCCATTCTAATAAAATTCAAACTGAGGACACACAGTTATCAGTACCTACAGCGCGCAGAGCTCATTGTTACCGCTCAACTGCAGTGACGCCAGGGCGCTCGATTATGAATTCCTCGTTAATCATTTTGGAAAATGAAAGTGCAAAAGGTCGCTCAACTGCTCAAATCAATAGCGAGACCCTTACTACGAGCGTATGATTAAGCATCGCAAGCTCGTATTTGTGCAATGGTACGTCTTGAACTACGTGGTGTGTGTGTGTCCCGGCTCTCTCGCGCGGAAGCGCAATAACATAACCGCGATCGCAGTGTGTGGCTTAACGATCCGCGAAGACACTCTCTCTTGGGACCACTGGTTGCGAGCTAATCTTCTCTAACGAGAATTCTTTCATCTCTGGAATCTACATAAGGGCCGCAATCAAAATATGAACTATGCTCCAAAACACTCGATTGGAATGAGAGAAAGTTCCTATTTGAATAGCTGGTGAACAGCATGGCTCCATTAGTTAGACCTACACGCGAAGATTAGCGCACAAAGATAGCAGGCGCACGCGCCACTAGTTCGCTCAACAATTCATTGGAATATGCACCTCAGCAAATATTTTTGCACTCTCTCTCAATCTTGTAGTTGTAGGACAATATGGATAATCCACAAAATGACAGGTAGGGAGGCACACGATAAGAAAACATCTTGATCTGGGAAGCTCCAAGTAACAATGGCCCACTAGTGAAAACAATAACCCATTAACCTCCCACCCAAGCAACTCTGTTCATACTCCCTCTTACCTACGGCTGAGGCCCGCAAGTTGTGTCCAAATCCACCATAATACTCGTATACATACACATATCTAA
>CALYDF020004844.1:0-14963 GCA_944474145.2 Dicrocoelium dendriticum | reverse complement strand
CGGTGCTGAGCGGTTCAGTTGCTTTTCCTGTGCCGTAAACAAGGCGTCGAACACGTTCGTTGCTCACGCGGTGTTCCCACCAGATGTGAGCCAAACTGCGAAGGCACCGGCGGTCGAACGTAACTAGACTCTTTATGTCCGCTGATCTAAGGGGCCAGGTTTCACAAGCGTACAGTAGGGTCGAACGTATCGCTGCATTGTACACTCTACCCTTCAGGGCGAGATTGATCTCGCGTAGCCGCCATAAGTGGCGAAGGCTAGCAAAAGCGCCTCGAGCTTTTGATATACGGTTCGTGATCTCGTCTTTAATCCCACGGGCGCTGATACAACTTCCCAGGTAGCTGAAGTTCTAGCTGATCCTCAGCGAGGGTCAGCGAAGGACGCGGTCCCTGCCAATCTTGGAGGAAAGCTTGGCACTTGGATATTGCAAAGCGGAGCCCGAAGTGGCTGACAGCCGGCGCTAATCTGTCCAGTGCAGCTTGGCACCTCTGGGATCTGTCACAGATGAGGGCAATGTCATCTGCATACTCCAAGTCAAGAAGTCATTCTCCTGGGAGCAGATCCACACCTAAGTCGTGTTCTGTGAGCGCGATTTCCATGACTTTGTCAGTAGCGAAGTTGCATGGAAAAGATGACAGCAGGCATCCTTGTCTCACACCGCTGGAGATGTTAAAGGGCGAGGACAGCTTGCCGTAAGCTTTCACTCTGCCCGTGCTAGGCGCGTATAACGCTCGGATAATATTTACATATTTTTAGGGCACACCTTTCCTGAGTAGACAGTTCCAAAGTGCACGTCTATCCACCGAATCGAATGCACCTTTGATATTGAGGAACATGACAACGTTGGGCCGCCAATATATGTGACGGTGCTCCAACAACTGACGCAAAGTGAAGATGTGGTCAACGCGGCCAGGACTTCGATGAAACCCGGCTTGTTTTTCACGAACATGGCTTTCACAAGTGCTAGTCAGTCTGAGAAGGATTACAGAGGCAAGCAATTTGGAGGTGATGTAGATCAGACTGATTCCTCTATGGTTGCCGCATTCCGATCGTAAGCCTCGCTTGAAAATTGGGACTATGACGGAACGGCTCCAGTCGGTTGGGACAGTTTCCTGCTCCCACAGTTTCACTAGTAACTCGTATAAATCATCCACAAGAGGTCCCCCGAATATGAAGAGGGCTGGAGGTAGATTATCTGGTCCCGCGGATTTATTTAGCTTCAACAGTCCGACCTCACATTCGACTTCTCAGCGAGAGGGTGGATTCAAAGGGGCAGCCCACGGAGCAGAGCCATCACTGACGGGCGAGGAGTCGAACAATTCCGACCGATTAAATTGCCTTTCAAAGTGCTCAGCCCAACGCTCGAAACGTTCTGACAAATTGTGAGTAGGCTGTCCACTATCGTCAAGTATAATTTCACCAACACCAGGTCTTCTGCTGCCCGTTTCCCGTATCAGGCGGAATAACTTACGGTGGTTACCAAGGGCAGCGGCCATTTCCATCTCTGAAGCACGAAGAGACCACTAAGATTCGCGGTCTCTCTTCAAGCCAGCACGGAGTTTTACCCGGAGCACTTTGCGAGTTTCATTGTGTTTGCTTCCAGCCGGAATATGCCGGCGAGCACCGATAAGTTCCAGAGACTGCGAAGAGACCCAATATCCATGTTCGCGATTAGACTTACCACATGAGGATTTGCCTACAGTTAGTAAGGCTAGTGATTATGAGACTAGTGACCATCAATTGTCTCCCGTGAGCGCTTACTCAACTCGCATGACAGCGTAGTTTGATAGATATTCATAACAGCTGGTTTCGCCAGTTGGCTGGTGTCAATGCGCTCACAGCGTCGTCTTGGGCGTCCGCCAAAACGCATCCGCATGTCAGCACATACAAGTATATGGTCGATGCCTACACCTGTGCTCAAAATCGAGCGACAGTTCTGGACACAGTCTCTTCATCGGTAACTTATCGTAATGTGATGGATTTGCGTCCAAGGATGGTGGGCGCCAAGTCACCTTCCGGCGAGTGCTGTGTCATAAGTTAGTGCTCGCAAGAAATAAGCAAACATCTTCACACAAATGAAGTAAACGCTCAGCGTGATCAATGCGCGAGCCTACACCGCGCTGACCACCCAGATGCATTTCATCAGTGGATAATTTTCCAAATTGTGCGTTCAGATCCCCAGCCAGCACAACAGTGTCCGAGCTTCTTCTGTGGCGAAAAAGCTCGGTCAGTTGGCGGTAGAAGTCGTTTTTTACCGAATCATCGTTACAGTTTGTGGGTGCATAGGCAGCGATGATGAATAGACACCTAGTAGTCTCGCGCGACTTCGAAGCTTTGAATGAGCGAGTCAATCGGACCACACGTATCCGGCAACTGATTGGAATCCAGTCAACCAGAGCAGCTTCAGCCCGGGGACTCAGGGTAATACCAACAGCGGCTTGGCCGGTGCTCGAAGCTGCATCGTCACCGGATAAGCGCAATGATAAAGTAATGCTGGTGTCACCTGAATGGGATCGCAAAGTGAGCACAGAGCTCGAGTCTTGCAGGCAGGTCTCCGAGAAGCAGCAGATATCGATCGGGAGGGTCTCTAATGTTCGGGCAAGTGTTGTCTCTTGGCCAATCTGTAGCAACGTGCGTACATCGAGGTATGCCAATCTGAAGGATGATCGAGGGCTACAAATGGAAGTCGATGAAGTGGGCTTGGACGTTTGTTTGGACATGGGCTTGAGACAGGAAAGGAATGACGCTCCGCGTTCACATATGAGTTGAAACTAAAAGACAAGCGACTATTGAAGCAAGGTGGGGGAGGGTCATGAATTGGGGAGTTGAAAACAGGGGGGTAAAAGTGAAGTTGGAACGGGACGGTAAGAGAAAAAGCGTAAGAAGGGGAATAAGAAGATGGGAAGGCTTGAGCAGTAGCATCCAAACCCCTACCCACCCTGCTCGATGAAGCAGATAGGGCACCGTTAATTATCCTCTGCGGTGGCCAGAGCATCAAGAAAATTTTTGAAGAGAAATTCATTGTATTGCGTGGGCAGGATACTGTCAGATTGCTTAGGCCTAGACGAGAGAACGATCAGGGTTCTCAATCAAAGCCTTTGGTTCAAAAACCTTACCGCAAGGCAGCGGGTTTGGCGTTGGACTACAAGGAGTTCATTTTAAGGAATAAGGAGCCACCTCATTCCAACCGCAAACCTGAAGGCTGAGTTTGTCTAGCCTCTAACCATTGACCAATTTGATATAAGTGGCTCTTAACGTGCAGAAAAGCACCACCCAGCATAGCTCAATGGGTCGCTGAGGCACACCAACCATCGCCCCACGGTAAGGTCCAGCCTCATTGCGATGGTGCTGTCAATTAAGCCGGAAATTATTAAAGGAAGGTTAGTAATGGGGGTCGAAATGGGATTAAAGTAAACAGGTGGAAAAGAGAGAAGGGAGGCACTAGCAGTAGCATGTTTTCGCTTATCCATATATATATATATATATATATATATATATATATATATATATATATATATATATATATATGGTTGGCGGCATCCGGTTTCGGATTTGCCTGTCACTGTGGCAAGCCACAGGACGCCTGCGCCTACAAAGGGACCATGGATGGCTTGCGCTGCACCACCCACAGCTCCAACCACACACCCCATATCCAGTGTAAACCCGAAGGAATAAGACCGGGAGGCATGCGGATGGGAGCCACGTTTCATCAGCGGAGCCGGCCCACACTCCTTCACAGGCAAACACAAGCACGCTGTATTTGGGGAATCAAGCGCACACAAGGCGGTGGCTGGACCGTAGTCCGCTCCATGCTGAGTGCATGGAACCACTCTTCGAGCCTAACACGGCCACAAGGACCGTGCATCCCGTCCCCTCCAGCAACGACCAACTGTCTCCTGGAGCCAGTATGGACGAGGTAGTGGGTAATAGACAGGTAGGCACCTTGTCAACATGCACATCAAGCGCATCCACACCGGGGATATCAAACAACAGCCAAACACTTGAGAGAAAGAGAAAGAAAAAGAGAAAAACTCGATTAATGCATAAGGAAACGGTGACATAAACCTTAATTAAATAGCATACGTAATAAGTTGTTTACAAACAAATCCTAGCTAAGTGCACGAGGTCAGGAAGTATAGTTCACGGAATGCCACGAACACAAAAATGTTATGGAAATCGAATACAATTGGCTGAAGCGATGTGTGCAAGTTAATGGAATAGAGTACATGGAGATATTCATATGAGAAAGGAAAGCATTAAGGCACAAACTGTAAACCCACCACCTGAAATAAAGAGACTTAGCATGCAAGCACGCGGTTAGTAAATCGAATTCAGCGTGCCTACAAACGCTGCGCCGGCTCGTCGTAATTCTCTGCAGGACCCGTCGTCGCTTCTGTAGTGGCCCCAAATGGCACAGCGCATGGCCCACTAGACATTTATATGAGAAAGAAAGGCATTAGGAGAGAACCGAAAACCCACCACCTGAAATAAAGAGACTTAGCATGAAAGCACGCGGTTAGTAAATCGAATTCAGCGTGCCCACAAACGCTGCGCCGGTGCTGCCTACGTTCACTGCGGGACCCGTCGTCGCTTCGGCAGTGGTCCCGAGTGACCTCTCTCATGGCTCACTAGGCCTGCCTGACTAAGGCACTCGCGACCGCATGTTCTACAGCACAATGCGCTCGATGTCGATGGAGTACAATTCATCGGTGCTTGCCGCTTCCGCACTTGCCGCTTCTTCTCTGCATGCATGAGGGCTTTCTCCCGCACCTCAGCAACTGCCTTCATGATTAGATCGCGCCATGCACCACGATCAACCGCCTTCGATTCCCATGATCTGCAATCAAGATTAGAACGTGTGAGGCTCACTTTAACGTAACTTTGGTTTCCCAGCATGCCGCTTCCCTATACTCAGCTGACCGTATAAAAGTTGTTTCGGTATTCGCGTCGAATCCATACGGCTCACATGACCGAGCCATCTCAGATGTCGCAGTAAAAGTATGCCGTCCACTGCATACATCCCACTTCGGCGCAACACTTCCGTGTCTGCAACTCTGGCGCCCCAGCCGATCCGTAAAATTCGTCGCACACACTGCTGATGGAACCGCTCGAGATATCGCACATCCCGCCGGTACATCGTCCACGTTTCACTGCCGTATAGAAGAACGGACAGTACCATGGATTTGTACACCATCAGCTTCGTGCCAATGCTAAGCTGATGGTTGTTCCACACTCGGTACTCTAGCTTCCCGAATGCCGCTGCCGCCTTCGACACGCGATTACGCAACTCAACGTGTAGCTGCTGATCCGTCGATATCACACTCCCAAGATAGCAAAAGCGGGAGGTGGTTTCCAATACTTCAGCACCAATGCTGATTTGCGGCAATATTGAAGATTGCACCTCCGGTGAAGGCTGAAAGAGACAGACAGTTTTGCTTGTGTTGATGGTGAGCCAGAATCTGGCCGCTGTCGAAGCCAGAGCACTAGTCATGTGCTGCAACTCATCCGCGCTGTGTGAAAACAACGCACAGTCGTCAGCAAACAGCAACATACGGATAGTTGTCTCACAGACTAGAGTTCTCGCACCGAAACGACGGATGTTCAGCAACCCACCATCAATACGGTGCTCCACACGAACACCGTAAGCACAAGCCGCATCAAAAGCACAAGACAACATTGCATGAAGATAGATATTAAACAGGGCAGGAGCTAAGACAGCCTTGCTTCACACCAGAGACAACTGTAAAGTCATCCGAGGTCTCTCCACTCAGCTGCACCCTCGCTCGCATACCACTGTGCAGACATTCAATTAAACTTACAAACTTACGCGGGCAACCAAACTTACACAACACCAGCCACAGTGCCTCGCGGTTCACCGTATCAAATGCCTTGGTGAAATCAACAAAAAGCGAGTACAATGGCTGGTGTCGTTCTCTACACTTCTCTTGCAACTGACGAGCCGCAAACACCATATCTATAGTGCTGCGACCCGAACGGAATCCACATTGCTCTTCCGCCACGTTTGGTTCCACAATCTGACTCACGAGGCGATTGAGCAGGATTCGGGCAATCACCTTGCCCACACAACTCAGCAAGTTGATGCCACGATAATTCGTGCAACATTGCTTGCTACCTTTGCCCTTGTACAGTGGTAGCACAAGGGCATCCTTCAGCTCAGAAGGCACCTCCTCCTCAATCCACACGCGTTGCACCAAGTGGTGCAGCGCAGTCAACAACGCGGGTCCGCCGTGTTTCAATACTTCAGGTGGGATCCCGTCACCTCCGGCACATTTGCCGTTTCGCAGCTGAGCAAGTGCTCTCTGCGTCTCATCCAGTCTCGGCGTATCCGCCAGATCCGCCTTCACATCGTGCTGCTTCAGGCCATTCAATGTAGGCCAGTCGATCTCTGAACGGTTGTTCAAGAGACAGTCAAAGTGTTTCCGCCAGACCTGCATTATGTCTGCAGTCTGGGTGCAGGTAGCGCCTGAACTACCATCGATCAGTGTCCTCAGCGGCTCCAATCTCGGTCCATACACCGCATTCAAGGTGTCAAAGAATTCCTTGTGTTGACGGCGTTCGGCGTAGCATTCCATCTGCTTCGCCTTCTCCGTCCACCATGCATTTTTAATGCGACGGAGCTCTCGGGTCAGTCGCCGTCGAAGTTTGCGAAACTGACTACTCTTCCCCAAGTCACTGGGGTCTGCAACATGTGCAGCAAATGCTGCATTCTTCTCTGACACCAATGCGTCAATCGTCACATTGTTGTCATCAAACCAATCAGGCCGCTTACAGTTTGCGCGCCCGATGGTCTCCTCCGCAGCAGCTGTCACCTGGTCGCGAATGTGGTGCCACAGGTCACCCACTGTGGCTATACAGTCCACATCACCACACAGGCGTGCAGCCATCGTCTTCTCCAGCTCAGTACGTTTCGCCACAGTACCGAGGGAGAGAATGTTAAATTTACGCCGATCCACAGCGGGAGTGCAATACATCGATTTACGAAAATATATGTACAGTTTGGTCCGAACCAATTTGTGATCAGTGCCACACTCAGCTCCACGCAGTACACGTGTCATGCGCACTTCACGCATATCACGCTGACGTACGATGACATAGTCGAGCAGGTGAGCGTGACCACTCCGTGGGTGCATCCAAGTTGCTATATCACTCGCACTCAGAGCAAACCGAGTGTTCGTGATCGTCAGGCCGTGAGTGGCACACAGTGAGAGCAGCCTGTCACCGTTCGCATTCGCTGAACCAATGCCATGCGCACCGATAACATCTGTCCACGCTGATGCATCACGCTCAACGCGCACGTTGAAATCACCCAGCAGAAATAGTCGGTCGCTCCTCGGCACAGACCGTATCACGGAGGATAGCTCAGTGTAGAACTGATCACGCGTGTCATCAGGATAACACATGGTCGGACCGTACGTGCTTATAAAAGTAGCAAACTTACCTCTTCCGAGTCGCAGGCGAACAGTCATCAGCCGCGCGCTGATGCCCGTTGGTTCACCCACCAGCTGGCCATTCAGGCGGTCGGATATTGCAAATCCGACCCCATGTTCACGTGGTGCTGAGGCGGCGTTCCCCACCCAGTAGAATGTGTAGCCAGCACCTGCTTCATGTAACTTACCTTGCTCAGCGAGCCGAGTTTCACTGAGCGCCGCAATATCGATGTGGTAGCGCGCCAGCTCCATTGCGACCAGTGCAGTGCGTCGCTCCGGGCGCTCGCTCGAGTTCCGGTCCAGTAGTGTGCGCACGTTCCAGCACCCGATGTTGAGTGCTTTGCGCGCAGGCATACGATTGCATTGGTGGGCAATCGCACGCGAGGTGATCGTTGTGCTTCGGAGGTTTGCTTGAGGGACTCCACCCGGAGCCTTTGGCTCAATAGCCTGACCCACAAGGCAGTGGGTGGTTTGGAGGTTTGCTTGAGGGACTCCGTCCGGAGCCTTTGGCTCAATAGCCTGACCCACAAGGCAGTGGAGAGCAGATCCAGCTCGGGAATGTGATTGCAGAGACAGATTGGGATCTGCTTGACGGCCGTCACACGCAGCCTTTGAGGTTCTGGAACAGTTATCATATGTTTTGCGACCGTAATTGGATACGCACCTGCGACCACGGCCAGACGCAGGTGGGTTTTTGGCGGGTTTGCACCAATTTGACCAGGGGCTGCCTGGCTTGAGGCGGGCAGTAGCAAACCATTGAACACCCGGAGGTGTCCTCCCACCGTCAGAGACAATGCGTGGCACTCGTGCTCTACGCCAATCGAGCATTGAGAATATCACCCGTAACCTGTTGTCTCCCATGGCTAGGTTTTACGGGAAGTAGGCCATCGACCACTTCCTAACCTCCGGAGAGGATGGACTAGGATACTGCCAGGGCGCCCAATGCTGACAGGAGAACGACTCGGGTCTTCAGCCAAAGCCTTCGATTAAATGAACACCCGAAAGGCAGCGGGTCTAGCACATGGTCAGTTAGCTGACTCATGCGGATTGGTGTCCTGGATCTTAGCAGGGAGAAGGGCGAAACCTAACTCCTACCCAGCGGTCGCCACGTGGAGGCGCCCAGGACATGAGACCATGGCGCATTTGCCTGTCACTGTGGGCAGTCACAGGACGCCTGCGCCTACAGAGGGACCAAGGGTAGCTTGCGCTGCACTACCCACATCTCCAATCACAAACCCAATATCCAGTGTGAACTCGAAGGAGTAAGACCGGGAGGCATGCGGATTGGAGCCACGTTTCATCAACGGGGCCGGCCCACACTCCTTCCCAGACAAACACAAGCACGCTGCATTTGGGAATCAAGCGCGCACACAAGGCGGTGGCTGGACCGTAGTCCGCTCCACACTGAGTGCATGGAACCACTCTTTGATCCTAACACGGCCACGAGGACCGTGCACCCAGTCCCCTCCAACAACGACCAACTCTCTTGGAACCAGTATCAAGTTCAAGTTCAAGCGGGACTGGAACGATAGGATTATCCCGTGAGTGTTCTTTCTTCGGCGGGTCGTTGAACCAGGAGTTGGCGAACTTTGAAATACTGATGGACCTAAAACAAAGACCGCATCACACCCTGTCCAACCAATTAATGCCCACGTATCCTGCCCTAGCAGTCCCTGCTGGGTCGGTTACGTGAAGTAAGAAAGAGAAAAAAGTAAACGCAGAAGGCCAAAGGGAAAGAGCTAAGCAAGTGGAATACCAAGATATTTGAGTCATTAAAAAAAGAACTGAAAAGTGAAGGAGTCGGCTAGGAAAAAGGAAAGGTTTGTTGTTGCCACCCAAGAGCATCGAGCTGGCGCGCAAAACCCTTAACCGTAAGTTCCCTAACCACGTGGTCTGGAAACGAATTCCAGCGACCTTTAGCTCGGCGCGATAGACGAATTTCCGTCCTAATCCTATCAGACCGTGGCTTATGCAGTTTCAGCGGGTGACCGCGGAGATTAGGTAACGTAGCGGGACTAAATAGCCCTGACAAGTCCGGGCCAATCTTACCCGTCAAAATACGATAAGTGAGAATCAGGTCCCCTCTTATCCTTCGCTAGTGCATGGAGTACATACCCAAACTGAGCAAGCGTTCAGGATACGTCTGTCCCCGTAGACCCTGCACTAACCGAGTGCCCACTCGTAACACCCTCTCCAAGTCCATTCTGTCTCGGTAAAGACATGGTGGACAAGCCTGAGTACAATATTCCAGGTGGGGTCGGACGAATGCCCAAAATAGCTTCACAAACAAATTGGCCGTTAAGATTCCGAAAGAGCGGCGGATAAACCACATTATACGAAACCCTCGACAAGCAGCCTTCTTCCAGTAGTCTCCAGAATGAAGTGCTGATGCGTGTACGACTCCTAAATCAACCTGCTGAGTGACAACAGGGAGTTCACCACCGCCGACAACATATCGGGTGGGAGGATTTGCAGCTCCGACCCGGAGAACAGAGCATTTGGCCCTATTTATGGGCATCAACCATAAGGTAGACCATTCCCAGAGCCTATCCAAGGCACGCTGAATTGCCTCAGGACCCCCCGGGATATCCACAATATTCCAGAGCTTAAGGTCGTCAGCAAACATTAGTGATGACACCCCTAGCTCTCCCGGCAAGTCATTTACATAGATCGCGAACAACAATGCCCCCAATACCGAGCCCTGCGGAACGCCACTAAGGACAGCTTGCCTGAGCGAAAGGCTACGCTCCACCCGTACGCACTGTTCCCTCCCCTCAAGGCAGACACCCATTGAAGGGCGCGACCAGATATCCCGTAAGATCTCAATTTTAGTGAGAGCCGAAGATGTGGAAGAGTGTAAAAAGATTTCGAAAAATCTACGAATAGCACGTCTACAGCGTGGCCACTGTCTACCGCTTCGGCCCAGCTTTCACGAGCTACAAGTAGATTAGTGACATGAAAATCCCTTGCGGAATCCACGTTGCGCATCACTGAGAAGGTTGAATCTATTCAGGTGGTTCTCCACTGAATCCCTTATCAGCTTTTCAAACAACTTGACTACTACGCTTGTCAAACTGACAGGCCGGTAGTTCGCGGGTAGAGCGCTGTCACCGCCTTTAAAAATCGGACAGATGATTGCCTCCTTCCATTCCGAAGGTAGGCTGCAGCTATCCAGTGCTATTGAAAACACGCATGTGAGCGGACCACTCAGCTCAGTGGCCAATTCATGCAACAGCTTCGGATGAATTGAATCAGGATCGGAAGCTTTAGAGGGATTAATGCCTTGCAGTAGCTCGAAGACCTGAGTCTCCGTTATGCTAAATTCAGCTAAGCAAGAATCTTCTGGATGTCTTGAAACCAATTCAACCTGTGGTAAAGAGGTTTCCCGAGCAAAGACCCCAGTATACTGATCACTCAGTATACAAGCCTTGTCATAGTCAGTTTGCGCACGGGTCCCGTCTGCTCGCAATAAAGCTGGTATAGACAGTTTTGCCCCGCCGCGTCTTTTAACGTAAGCAAAAAACTTCTTGCGATTAGCTGCGGCCGAGTCCGCTAAACCCTGCTCGTATTGGAGACGAGCAGTTTTGAGATGTTGCTTACATTTATTTCTAATCTCTCGATAACTATCATAGGTGCCGGCTGATGGAGCTGCTTGGTAGGTTCGCCAGCATCTAGACCGTTTCTTGAGTAGGTACTTGCCTGTGGTATCTATCCATGGAGGCTGTGCCCTTAACGAGGTAGTGGGTAAAACATTGGTACGCACCTTGTCAACATGCACACCAAGCGCAGTCACACCGGGGATATCAAGCAATAGCCAAGCAGTTAAAATGAGAACAAAAAATAATACATATTGGATAACGCACAAGGAAATGCTGACATCATTGGATGATAGAGAGCAGAAGGAAGATCCTTTGTCAGCTCCTTCACTTCCCGATCATTGCGGTAGAAGGTTCCGCAGAGGACCACTGTAGCTGCCTTAGAGGCAGCAGAATCCCAGCGCGCTCAGGTGAGAATCTAACAGTTGTTTGAAACGTTCCTCTGTCTCAGCATCAACAACAGAATCCGGCAACCGGTTCCAATCATTCACCACGCGAGTTGATAAGGCCAAATTGAGCCGCACACGGAGATTCCTCGGTTTGAACAGTTTCATGCGGTGGCCTCGTGTCGAACGCTCAGTGTTGAGTTGAAAGAAGTCCTGTAACTCGCAACCCAGTTCTCCTCTGAGAATACGTCGAGTGAAAATCGAATCTCCTCGGTGACGGCGGTAACCTAGAGAGAACAAGTTCAGTCGTTGAACTCGGTGTGGATACGACAGGTCTCGCAACTCAGGGACGGATTTGGATGCACGCCGTTGAAGCTTTTCTATCGTATCACATTCAGATTTGGTGAGAGTGTAGGCAGCGGGTAGTCCGTATTCGAGAATCGGGCGTACATGCGAGCCAAAGAGGAGTCGGAAAAGTCCCGGGGTCAGGAGAGAAAACCCTCTACGTATAGAACGGAACATCCTGTAGGCCGTGGCGACCCTCTTCTGGGTGTCTTGAATAGATTTGAGGTCTGATGACACTATCACTCCAAGATCCCTCTCTTGGGTTGCGCTTCTGAGCAAGGAACCACCAAGGTGGTAAGTTCCAAATGGGTTAGATGAGCCAACGGGGAGAACAGAGCATTTATCACGATTTACGGGCAACTGCCACTTAATCGAGCAGTCAGGGAGTAGATCGAGCGTAGTTTTTAATCGGTCGGCGTCTTCGAGGCTGGATACTTCCACCCATAGCTTTAGGTCGTCAGCGTAGATTAGGCAATCCGTCTGAAGAGTGGATGGTAAGTCGTTGATGAAAATATTGAAAAGTACGGGACCGAGCCCTGTGGGACCCCGCTCGTCATGAGAACAGGGGCAGAAAATGTCATTCACCTTCACTTGCATAGAGCGGTCGTTTAGGAAGTCGGAGATCCAAGACAGAAGGTTCCCAGAAATACCGATTCCTTGGAGCTTAAACAGGAGCCGTTCATGCGGAACCTTGTCAGAAGCTTTGCTGAAGTCAACGAACACAACGTCCAAGCGTTTGCCGGAGTCTAGCGACCTTGCCCAGGTCGCCTTAGCAACGAGCAAGTTCGAGGTACAGGAGCGTGCTTTTCTGAACCCATGCTGGGCTGAAGAAATGACATTCTGTCCCCCAAAATGAAGAGTAACAGCTTATTTTAGGATCCGTTCCATAACTTTACACACTATTGAAGTCAAACAGATTGGACGATAATTGGCCGGATCATGTCGACTTCCTCCTTTGTAAATGGGTTTGACGATACCCACTTTCCAAGCTGAAGACGGCCAGCTTCTAGTGAGCGACGAAAGACTTGACATATGGGTGAAGCTATGCACTCCGCCACAGTCCTGAGGAACAAAGGATGCAATCCATCAGGGCCGGGTGAGCTATACGGATCTAACTGAAGAAGAAGTTTCATCACAGAATTAGTGTTCATATCTACTTGGGCCAACGAAGATGGAGATGTGGATACGGCTCTGTCACTAAATGGCGTTTCTTTCGCGTAGACAGAAGCGTATTGCTTAGCCAAGTGACTAGCTTTCTCAGCGTCCTCGTGAAGTAAAGCTTGATGATCACAGGAACACAAAGCAGGAATGCCATTACCAGCTCTAGTGCTTCTTTTCAAATAAGAGTAGAGCATTTTAGGCGCGATTCTGGAGTGTTTTGCCAAGGACAGCTCGTATCGTTGGCGTTTCTGGCGCTTCATTGCGACACAAACATTTCTGTCTTGTAGTGAGAGAAGTCGAGTTCTGAATGGGATTGCCTATAGCGGTCCCATAATTTGCGCCTTCTATTCATGTTTGACCTCAACTCTCGATCCATCCAAGGTGGACCTCTAGCGAAGGGCTTTCGATGGGAGGAAGGAACGACCTGCTCAATTAACGACGTCATGTTGGAGAGTATAAGATTCCATGCGTCATCGAGGTGAATGTGTTCAGGGATACCCCAATCCGTAGCGCTTGTGGCCGTTTTCAGACGGAGTGGGTCGGCACGCCAAAAATTTCGACGGTGACCACCGTGGCTATGGATCGTGAGACGGCGAGTCCAGTGGAATGAAACAACACAATGATCGCTCTTGCCTATGGGTTGAAGAACAGTTAGGTTCGTGACATCCGAATCTGCCGGGGAGAGCACGAGATCCAGGATGTGCGGGGTCTGGTCTGGGAAAATACGAGTAGGCGTCAAGACATGTTGAACGAGGCTGCAGTCGAGAGCGGTTTTAAGCAGTGTGGCGTCGAAGGAGTCAGATCGGCGATCACAAAGAAGTAGGTCCCAATCGATATCCGGTGCATTGAAATCCCCCAAGATTAAACAGTCTTTGTGCCCACCATACATTCTTATCGAGCCCAACAAGCGCGCTCCGGGACCCGATGGCGCTTTGTAGACGACACCAACCAAGAGAGATCTGCATCCGTCATGAACACGGCACCAGAGGGCTTCGAAATTGTCATCCTGGTCACTGATTGCTTCAACTAGATGTACTTTGAGATCCGTCTTCCAGCAGAGAATTACTCCACCATCTGACCTCACCCCGTGGCGATCGGAGCGGGAGTGGTGATATCCAGGGATAGACACTTCCGAGTCCGTGATATCTGAGAATGGCCAGGTTTCGGTGAAGGCCATCAGGTCTGGACGAGTCTCCGAAGTAAGCAACTGAATTTCGTCCAGTTTATTCCTTAGACTGCGTACGTTGGCAGATAGCACGCGTAGTCCGTTTTTATGCTTTACTGTCTGGGGGTGACAATAATCGGCCTCCAGCGCACTCTTGTGCTCTTCCGAACTACGCAAAAATCAATAATATATAGGTCGGTTTCACCACTCGCCCGGCGCGTTCGGAGCTCCTCTACAGCCTTCTTCATTTTAATTCGGTCCTCGGGAGAGAGGTCTGGTAACACGTAGAAAGGTTCGCCTTTGAGACGTGGAGTCCGTCGAAGGATGCGCGCGCACTCTTCTTCGTTTCCGCGTACAATCTTGAGGGGTCGAACCTTGGAGGAATTTTCCTGCTTCTTACCGAGGCGGAAGGCAGAGACAATTTTTATTCCCTGTTCGCCTGCATCAAACAGTAGAGAAATCATCCGCTCGAGCAGTATTTGATCATCCAACATTCGCTCCGCCGAGGTAGCCTTGTCCGATTCCGCCGCGTTCACGATGATGAGACAGCGGTCACGAGATGGCTGAATGCGCTCTGGAATGGGTGGCTTACGAGATGCTGGGTTTTCCTTTATCACTTTTTCCAGCTCAGAGATTCTGTTGAGAATTATCTTCATTTGTGACTGAGAAGATGTAAGCTCAGGTTTATTCAAAGACTTAGTCTTAGCCTTGGTGACATGTGGCTAGACCTTGGCCACTTTACTGTTACTTTACTGTCATGATAGCGAGAAAGATGTTGAACATCTATGTAGCTATATCTCCATGTAGGACATGTCCCACTGACACAGTGTTACCTGTAGTAGTGAGCTAGCCCAGGTGAAAA
>CALYDF020004843.1:0-15009 GCA_944474145.2 Dicrocoelium dendriticum | reverse complement strand
CACACAGACTGTGAGTCATAGCCATGAAACCGCTGCACGTCGTTCCACGTCGCCTTCAGCGTGTGCCTATCCGGCTACGAAAATACGACGTGGATATTGTGTACACACCTGGTGCACAGATGTTCATCGCGGATACACTGTCAAGTACTCGTCTGCAGGTACCCGTACATAATCCGGAAGTGGTCAAAGCAGTAATCATAACCCAACGTTGACAGAAGCTCGTCTAAAGCAAATAAGACGCCACGCAGCGGAAGATGTAACGTTTGTAGCTTTGCTAGACGGTGTTCTAAATTGGTGGCCAGAGACAAAGAAGCAGTTGCCGATGGAACATGCATCCTACATCAATTTTCAGGATGAACTCTCTCTATGATATTTTGCTGATCAGGTGAAGCCGTACTCTGGGCCCGTCATCGCTCCAAGGAAAATTGCTGCGATACCTATGTGGCGCTTACCTGCATGCTAACTATACCGTTAACCGAGCAACAGAATTGAGCTTTTGGCCAATAATGACGTGTCCAAGAAGAGATCATGCGTCGAATTGTGAGGCGTGCCGTGCACACGAAAGTCAGCAGACGAGGAAACTAATGATACTGCTCTCCGATAGAGAATTATGTGGCCAGGAAGCATGGAAAAAAGGCTGTCCATTGTCACAGTTTTAGGTCATCCTCTTCACCTAGCGCAGTCATCATACACTCATTCGCATCCGAATAACTCCCCAGGTTAAGTGGGCATATTTTTACGGAGGTATTGTCTTACTGAAAGTGATTTATTGGTGGTCTCAGTGTTCACTGAGCTCGGCTGGTTGACTGCAAACGTTTCGTCATTGCTCGACGTGACATCGTCAGCGCGCATGTAATTAGCAGAGTGGTGTGTACGAAGCGTCAGTGAGTGTGAGTGATCGATTTCCTAGCTGCTAGTCTGGGTTTGGATTGTTCGACAAGCACATGACCATCGAAATCGATCTCTGATTCTCACCTTGTAGTGTATGCGCGCGTGACTCTTCGGTTGTTGTCGTTTGATGCAGTAGTCTGCCAGACTACTACACTACAAGGTGAGAATCAGAGATCGATTTTGATGGTCATGTGCTTGTCGAACAATCCAAACTCAGACTAGCGGCTAGAAGATCGATCACACACACTCACTGCCGCTTCGTACACACCACTCTGCTGATTACATGCGCACTGACGATGTCACCTCGAGCAATGACGAAACGTTTGCAGTCAACCAGCCGAGCTCAGTGAACACTGAGACCACCAACTGAACAATCTGAGCTACCAACCTCTGCTTCCATATCGCAAAGTGATTTCGGCTACAGAAGTTGTCTTAGCGCGCTCCTTGCTTACATCCGAGCGCATACCCTGTAGCTTTTAACAGTTTTCACTGCTGCGACACTGATCGATCAAGGATTCTCCGCCCCCTCTGGCGGTCCTAGAATCACATCCAAAGAATCATTTCTAACGAATGTATGACTCAATCTGTGGTTTCATTTGCATTCGCCCACCGCCAGCACTTTCCGCTGTCAACTGTCGACTAAAAGCCACATCCAACTGTCGTGTCCTGTAAGAATCAATGTAGATGAATAAGCTAGCCAAACTCCGTGTTCTTGTGTCCACTTCGTGCACACTCGTTTACGGCAACCGACGGCTAGAGTGCGACTCAGACAAAGAACGCATGCGTTACTCGCCCTTCGTCTCACGTGACCAGACAAGGGCAGCGTTCGTTTGCAACAACGGCTTTCAATGGAATTGATCCCACCTAAGCGCAAATGTGGTAAGCAGGAGTGTATACGAGTAGCTAAGGGAGACATTATTTTGCGGCCATCCGTTCCACTCCTTTATGCTGATCTAAGTCAACTACAGTTCAAGAGACAAATCAACCTGACTGTTTCGCTCCAGCTTTGCCAAACATGCCGAGCAATCCCAATAGTCAAATGTATAATGTCGCTCGGGAACAATTGCGAAAAACTGACTGAAAAAGTCAAACGGATGACGAGCTTCAGGCTTTTGCCATAAGAATCAAACAACACCAGGCTCGCTCTACAACAAACTCCTCAGAGCTATGTCCCTAAGTCGAAGGCTAAAGTCAGGCTTGCTAACGGCCCGACGGCATCTGCGCTACCTACTCGGAAAGTTACTAACCCTTTAAGTAAACAAGACACATCCAGCGTGACTGCTATTGCCTCATTCCTAGACGTCATATCTCACGATTTGGTCACAAAACCGAGGCGGACAGTCCAGAGCTTTTTAACATACGCACCGATCGCTTCGATAAAAAAACCTCAAGGTACACCCGTACGCTTATTTTCCGGACCAAGCAGGAGCGATGCGCCGTCGTTTTTACTAGGTTCATTAGGGCCCATCAAACAATCCAAGTTAATAGGCACAACACCCAAACTAACATTCACTGAACAGAACCAGTGCATTTACGATCGTGTGCGCTAGCGTTCCTGAGTCCAGTTCTGACATAATAAAGGGTAAGTTGAGGGAGGAACAATGAACAATTAACACCGATTCATCACGGGATAAAGGCAAGTGCATGACACGTCCCGTAGGAAGGTTGGGGTGAATATGATAAAAGCAAATATATCTGGGTCATCTACCGAACGTCTGCCAAAATGAATACCTTGCTGAAATACATCCTTGTAAAATTAAATAAAACGAGCGTTGAAGTTCAGAAATACAATGGGATGCAGTGATCGTTGAGGTAAAACGTGAGAAAAGTAACATATGTTTGCTCACTTGGGTCCATTCAATACATAAACCCTGTAGAAAACTCTTGCTTGACATAGTCTACAATGGAGGAGTTTTGCTTACAAAATGCTGGGATCTAAGATCAACATCCAATCGTTTTTTTAAATACGCCCAAGGTAGGGAGGATACAATTGAATCCTGGAGTACTTTCCAGCGTTGGCAAATCCGCAGGGAAAAGTAATTCTGTTGACAATCTAGACGGTTAAATTATTTGAAAAGCACGGTAAGAAGACGAAAACTGGTAGATGCATGCATTTCGTATTGTCTCCTCAGTACCATTAACAATAACCGGTATGCAACTATATACTTAAATATGCGTGTGACCGAATAAGCATGAGGTGAAAATGAATGACGGAAGTTCCACCCCTATGTCCACGGCAGTCTTAAGCTGATAAATAATTGCTTTTGAACACACAGGGCCGGCTTCATCCGGCTTATCGCAACGGCCTCGGCGAAACGGAGGAAGCGGGGATTAGGGTGACGTAATACAAGTGTGAACGCTGATCCGAGCTCTATCCGGTGACGCGTAGTCAGTAGGTGTTTACCTATTGAGGAAGCTGGCGGCTTGCGCAAGCACGGAACTTCAGTGGGACAGGGATGCTGGTCAATTTCACGTTGAACCCACCTTGGCACGTGTTCCTTTATTCGGGAAGTCAAAGACCGATTGGTTCTGCCTATGTAACTGTCTCCGCAGTCGCACACGAATTTGTATATGCAGTGTGAGTTGGCCCCTATCGGTTGAGCTTCCTTCGTTGGAGGCACCGGCAAGTTACAGGTTCTATTGATGACCACAACCTGAGCAGCACAGTAACTTCTCTGCGTAGCAGAGATTAAACGTTTCGTGGTTTTCAATACAGTAAAGTCACCCTTGAAAGGCAACTCGATATAGATCTTTTTCTTGGCTGCCGTATGCACCAAGTCTTTCGGGCCTCGCTGTTGGCTGTGTCTCTCTATAAATCTACGTGGATAACCATTTGCAACGAGTGTTGTTGTAATTAACTCTAGCTCGTCGGCTAGACAATCAGCCGAGCAAATTCGTCTAGCACGACTAACTAAAGTTTTCACAAGGGTCCGCTTGTACCGCACTGGTGTGAAGCTGGTGAAGTGCAGGTATTGGCCGGACCAGGTTGCTTTTCTGTAGATAGACCTTCTAATGAGCCCGTCATCTCTGCGACTGATGAGGATGTCTAAGAATGGCAGACAGTTCTTCTGTTCCACTTCGCAGGTGACCCGCAAGTTGGTATGTGCGCAGTTGAGTTGCTGCACCAACTGGACAATCTGCTGCTCCGATGAACAAAAGGCCAATATGTCATCCACATAACGCTTATAGTATGGTAACTGGGCTATTTCTGTGGATATGCCTCTTTCTATCATCAGCATGAAGAAATCGGCAAGTACAGGGCCTAGTGGGCTACCCATTGCCACACCATCGATTTGACGATATGGGGTGTTCTGAAAGTGGAAGCCAACATTTGCTGTACACAGCAGTAAGGATTCCTTTAGAAATTCGACTGGAATTGGTAACGAATAACTAGATTGCTCAGCTAGCTCACATATGTAATCAACAGTTTGTTGTAGTGGGACGTTGGTGAATAGAGATTCCACATCCAAGGAACACATGATCTTATCGGAGAGGTTGATGTCATCTAAGTCACCGATAAGTTGAAAAGAATCTTTAAGACTATATGGATTGGACAGTTGTCGCAGAGGCGAAAGTATCTTCACTAGCCAGCGAGCCAATTTATGCTGCGGCGCATTTACCATTGATAGAATCGGCCTAAGTGGTACTCCACTCTTGTGCGTCTTCGGTGACCCGTATAGCTGCGGAGTAGTGCTTCCACTTGGCTTCAAACAATTATAGGTGTCACTATCAATCACGCGATGAAGGAGAAGCATTTCAAGATGGGCAGCTATGCTAGCTTCAACGTCGGCTACGTTCTCCATCTTATTAAGTCGTTCAAATTTGCTCGTGTCGTTGAGTATGCTACTCATTTTCTGAGCGTACTCGGCCTTGTTCATGACCACCACTCCAGAGCCCTTATCCGGTTTCATCACAACTACGTTCTTAGTACGCAGTTCACGCAGCGCCTGAAGGTGTCGGCCTGTAAGTGCGCATTTTTCAGTCACTGGCACAGTCTTAACTTCGTGGGCAATGTCAGTCAATTTGTTTCTAAACCAAACAACACTCTCAGGACTGGATGGTTGAAGCTCCTTAAATTGATCAAACGTTCACAAACTGAGCTTCTATAAACAACCCGTTCAGTCTTCTAGGAGGAATTTTGTAATCAAGCCCATATGACAAAGCTTCTAACTGAAAAGCCTCTAGTTGTGCATCTGATAAATTCTGGGGTCACCGTACTTACTAGGATCACGAACGATTGGCTCCTCCTCCTGGCTGTTCGTAAGCAAGTTCTCTAACCGAGTATTCCGATTTCGCCTCCTACGGTCAAGAGTGGATTTGCAAAAGTTAGCGAACGTAACATGAAAACACAAAGATAGCTCCTCTACCACATGTAGTAGGTGTGCGCGAGTTTCCAGTAAACGCAAAAGTTTGGACTCTGCCGTCTCCGAGTGAGTGGATGCCACACGTTTGAGGTTAGCCACAGATGTTTTGCGTTTACTTCTACGTAGCATTGTGAGAACCGAGCAGGTGGATCTACTCAGGAGAATACTTGTCCTAAAGAAGTATATTTCTACACGTGCGCACACGATCTTGCACCTCAGGCTGACCATACGATGAAGTAATTATATAGTTTCAGCGGGAATTCGTTGTTTGAGTAATTTGAAGCAGTTAGTTCCCTTCAGAAATTTGAAAACCGCGGTAAGAAAATGAAAACTGCTAGATGCATGCATCTCATATTGTCACCTCAGTACCATTAGCAATAACCGGTATGCAACTATATACTTAAATATGCTTGTGACCGAATAAGCATGAGGTGAAAAAGCGTTGTATTATTCCCTCAATTTGTAGCAGTTACCTCTGAGCTGCCTGTTTTGGTTGTTTCAGCAAATGGCGGCATACGTGGTTGGGGTCACTCAGTATCTGGTACGCTGTTGATAAGACCACCCAATTGGTCTTTGTCTCGCACTGCTGAGGAATAAAACGTTTATTTATTTATTTATTTATTTATTTATGAGATCACCGCGCTGCCTTCGATAGCGTCCACTGAAAATTCCCAGTAATTTCAGCCTTCGGTGGTAAGAGTGATAGCGCAGGCCCTTTACATTCTTTGTTGCTCTTCGTAGGGGTGCCTCAATCGCCTCTACGTTGCGCTTAAACCAAGGTTGCCAAGCTTGGATTGCGTATTCAATATGCGGGCGTATGTAGGAATTGTGCATCATTGGGAAGATTGATGGGTCAAATCTCCCGAATGCTCTTCGCAGCATGCCGACCTGCTGGTTGCCTCCTTTCACAAATTTCTCAACCTGTTTTGAACAGTTGAAGTCGCTCTGTACGATCACACCAAGGTCACATTCCTGGGAGCTGGTCTGCAATCCTTTTGTCCCATGCAAATACTTGTAGTTATGTCAATGGCGTAATTGTACAACGAGACATTAGTCTACGTTGAATGGTATGGCGTTTTGAACTGACCAGTTTGACACCGTGTTAAGATCGCACTGGAGCTATTTGTGCTCCTCCGGTCCTCTGATCCTTCGAAATATCTTGATATCATCAGCGAAAAATAGGTACGCGAAGCCAACTGAGCTCGCCAAGTCGTAAATGAACACCAAGAATAGACGAGGTTCAAGCACCGAGCCTTGTGGTACATCACGCACCACATCAATTGCATCGGACAACGATTCTCGGTCTCTCACCACTAGCCGTCGTTCGTGTCGAAAATTGTTAAGCCAACTCAGGAAAGGGTCGGCAATGCCGTAGTTCCGAAGCTTGTGAAGGAGAATGCGATGATATAAACGATCAAACCCTTTTGATAAGTCCAGGTAGATGACATCGACTCCCAGTCTATCATCAACAGCTTCAGTCCAGCTATTACGTGCAATTAATAGGTTAGTATTACATAAACACTTCTGACGAAAGCCATGTTGCTCTGGGGCTATTAAATTGTGGCTTTCCGGATACTACATCAGCGCGTCTGCGATGATTGATTCCATCACTTTGGATAGAGCAGGAAGTAGTGTTATTGGACGGTAGTTTGTAGGGTCAGTGCAGCTACCTCCTTTATAGATAGGAGTGATGACCCCTCGCTTCCATTCTGGTGGAATACGGTTCTCTTCTAAACATCGCTGATAGAAAACAGCCAGTGGTTCTGCCAGATCACCAGCTACCTGCTTGCAGAGTCTTTGGTCGGATGTTGCCGACTCCAGGAGAACTGTGGATACGCAAGGATGACAACCTCTTCAACACAGCTTACGCAGTGAAGGTGATGTTTTCTAAACCCGGCGGTGGAGTACAAGAAACGAGAAGAATTTATTGGGCTGGTTATCTGCTAGAAAGTTTGGGAGTAATGAAGCCGTAGGAGATCGGCTGCTTTCTTTGTCGATTACGTGCATTCATCAGCCGTGATTAGTGCTGGAATCCCCCGCTTCACCTTCGAAGGCCGTTAAGTTGCCTGTACAGAAGTTTGCGGTTCGTGCAGAATCGCTTCATTAACTCCGCCTGATATGTGACCTTGTCTTCGAGGATCAGTTTCACACAGAATTTACGATTTGTCACGTATGCAGTCCAGGTTTCGGCATTCGAGCAGTCCTGGTGATCTCGCCAAGCGAAATCCCTCCGGGACACACATTTACGTGTTCTGCTCCTCAGCAATTGTTTATGTTTGTTTTGGGATTGGAAGGACTTCCGTTCCGATGCATGCGCTACCAGTGTGGTAAACCTCCTTGTAAATGTTTCCCAGGCAACATCTGGGGGGCATTCGGTTAAGAAAGTCCAAAATGTATCCTTAACAAGCGTAGATAACACGTTATATTGCTTGACAGTATGTACTTTATTAAGCAGCTTTTCAGGATACTCTGCATAGCATATATAGTCGAAGAGTAGCGTAACATGATCATTACGACTCAGTGGTGTGCTTGTAACTATGCCGTCAACAATGAGTTCTTCGTTAGTGAGCACAAGATCCAGTATCCACGGCTTGTTAGCCGTTCGAAATCTGGTGGGATATGTTACGTGGTTGTACAGAGGGTGGCCAGCAATTAGCTCTTGCAAGCTGGCTTTAAACTGCGTACCGTCGGTTGCTGTCGTTTCTATGCCGTGCACGTTAAAGTCTGCATCGATATGAATGTGGGTGTAGGACCTGTTCAAAGCAAACTGAAAGACATGACTCCTTTTGGAGTACATTTCCGACGTTGAGTTTAGTGGGCGGTAATTCACGGCTAGCAGACACGTGTCCTTGTTTCACAGCCATAGGCGGCACCAAAGTGAATAAGGAGCTCGGATTTCCGGGTGATCGATTACTTCACACCAGAGGTTTGTATTATAGTAAGGAATCACACCACCACCCCTTCCGGTTCTATCGGTCCGAAGCAGCGACATACCGGGTTAATTGATCTCAGAATCGGTTATTTCAAAGCTTAACCAGGTCTCAGTAATCATGACGAGGTGCCGCGGTTGTGAGGCATTGAGTTCTCTAAGTTCGGCTAACTTATTTTGAACTCCTTGGGCGTTTGTGTACATGCAAGATAGGGCTTTTGTTGTTAGGAGTTCATTGACAGATGTCAAGTTTGTGTTAGTTTTTAAGCCGGCCGTTAGGTGGCCGGCCAATGATAGTTTTTGGTTTATGAATTTCTCTCAAGTTCATGGCATTATTGAGCGTTCCTGAAAAGACGCTTCACTCGTGCTGTGCTCGGTCCTCCTGTGTGATGTGGGCACTACTGTGTCGGTCCCTCCGCAGGATTGTGCAGATAAAGAATTTGCAGCTTTTGCTAGTTCCATCGTATTGCTTCCGACTCTTGGCCGTTCGCCTGCTGCCTTTAGCCGGATCTCTGTTGGCAATCTAGCTCGAAAGTTTAACCAGCTATCCAACAGAATTTGCGTCATTCCCTCGGAGTGTAGTATTACTTTCATTAGCCTTGGACCGCAGCCCTTGTAGTTAGGTGATGACGGAACCCTTGTCAGGGATTTGACAATAACATTGTCAACAGAGGGTGCTTCGCGGATGTAGCACCACTGCTCTCGGTCATGTGTTTGTGCATGGTGATCAGAAGAATGCAGTAGATCAGGAACACCACGAACAAATAGTGTTTTCTTGCGATCCCTATTAGGAATGCCGCGTTGCTCAAGTGCTTCTTTGAGGCGATCTTTCCAAGGTAGCTCAGGTAATATGCGCACTCCGCTCGGTGAGTTGCGAAGATGAACTGCTGAGAGCAGGACAGCTTCTGTCTCATCAGCTGAGTCTAGTGTTACGCGAAGAATTCGAGGTTCACCAGAGTGCACTGAGGTCGGGTGACGCGATAGCCTTGCAGCACAGAAGGTTCAAATCGAATACTAATGGCATCGCAGATGGAACTCCACTGGTTGCGATCGTCTTGCAACTTGCCTTTTATTGTGACAGATTTGGACTCGGGAACATTGGTGCACACGAGAGCTAAAGCAGTGTGGTTTTGTCTAGCGAGTGTTGGCTTTATAGTTTTTGCTGGCAATTTGGGTTGTTTAGAAGGTACCACTGGAGTTGTCGGTGAAAGCTGCTTTACGCCACGTGGGCTCGGTAAAGAAGATGGACCTACGTGTGTCGCTTCCGGTGTGTTTGTCGACGCAATCGATGCGTACGTTACCTGCTTGTTATCTGCACCGGATTTCCTTCGGCGCT
Organism: Dicrocoelium dendriticum; assembly: GCA_944474145.2. Taxonomy (NCBI): domain Eukaryota; kingdom Metazoa; phylum Platyhelminthes; class Trematoda; order Plagiorchiida; family Dicrocoeliidae; genus Dicrocoelium; species Dicrocoelium dendriticum. The sequence continues at coordinate 5,489 of CALYDF020004843.1, read as the reverse complement.
GAGCTGTCGGTGTCATGGCTTAATCTCCAAGTGAAGCGTCTATGGTTGGTGAAGTGGAAGCAAACATGTTTGAGGCTTATCCACTTATGGGAGTGAGGTGACCCAGTGGATTTATAGTCACAGACGCTGCAGTGCGGTTGGAGCGTCTAGCTGTCTTCTTCGGCTTAGATTTAGAGCTTCTTTTGGCTGGGTGAGGTATTATCGTGGCCATATTTACCTCCGTGGGAGCGATCTTAGTATTTATAAAATGCGCGATTATCTCAGTCATCCTATCGCACTTTTTCATGAGCAAAGCTAAACAGTTGACAATTGGGATGACTTGACTAGTGGAATTCCATCTGCGATGCGATTGGTATTCGGGTTGACCCAACTGGGCTACCACGTGTCGCGTGTCACCCAAATTCAGTGCACTACGGCGAACCCCGAGTACTTTGAGTCACCCTGAATCCAACTGAGGAAACAGAGATAGTCCAACTCTCAGCAGTTTATCTTCGCAACTCATCGAGTGGGGTACGCATCCTGCCCGATATTCCTTGGAAAGGACGGTCAAAGGAAAAAGGAAACCATGTCGGCCTTAATATGAACGAAAGCAAAAGAAACGTATTTGTTCATGGTGTTCCTGAACTACTGGGCTCTCCGGAGCACGAAGGACAAAAACATGGCCGAGAGCAGTGATGCTACCTCCGCGAAGCACCCTCTCAGAACCACATTATTGCTAAGTCACTAACGAGAATTTCTTCATCTCCAAACTACAAGGGCTGCGGTCTAACAGTATTGAAATTCTTGCTACACTCCGATGGAAGGACAGAAGTCCTATTGGATAGCTGGTTGAAGCATCGCTCCGGGTTGCCTACCGAGATTAGGCAAAAGATCTCAGGCACACGGCCACTAGTTATCAGCATTAGCTCAGTACTTCCTCAGTACAACCTCATTAAAATATCTGCCTCTCCAATCCTGCAGAATTGAAGACAACATGGCAGTAGCAACGTCTGACGGGACAGGGAGACACACGAGGAAACATCTCGATCTGGGATAATGCATGCTACCATGCAGCCTGACTGAAAAACAAGAACCAAAACCCCACGCAAAAACGATTAGCGGCCGACCGACGAACGGTCGGCTTAAAAATAAACACGAATTTGTTGTCCACCTACACACTTCTAACAACAAAAACACTATAATATTTGTATACTAACGCCCAAGGTCTTCTTAGTAAGTTGGCCGAACTTAGAGAACGCCAGGCGTCACAACCGCGAGACCTCATTATGACTACGGAGACTTGGTTAAGCCTTGAGATTGCAGATTCTGAAGTCAATTTACCTGGTATGTCACTGCTTCGGAATGACAGAGCTGGATGCGTTGGTGGCGTAATTCTGTATTACAAAGCTAACCTCCTACGTGAAGTTATTGACCACCCAGAGATCACTGCCCCAGACTAGTTTTAATGCCGTATATGGTTGTGTAACGAAGACACGTCTTATAGCTGTGATTTACCGGCCAGCAAACACTGCGTGCGAAATGGACTCCAAAGTAAAGCACATCTTTCAGGTTGCTTTGAGCAAAACCTATAGCCACATTCTCATCGCAGCCGACTTTTATGTGCAAGATCTGGAAATAGCGGCGACCGATAGCATGCAGTTCAAAGCCTGTTTACAAGAGGTAATTTCCAGCTACCCTCTGTACAACTACGTGACATCTCCCACCGGATTTCGTACTGCTAAAAAGCACGCGATACTTGATCTTGTACTCACCAAGGAAGAACTCATGGTAGACGGAATAATTACAAGCACATCCCTGGATCGCAGTGACCATGTGATTCTACTGTTTAACTATGTGTGCTTTGCGGAATATCCTGAGGAAGTGGATGATAAATTGTATACGGTCAAGAACTACAACGTGTTATGCACGCTTGTTAAGGATGTATCTTGAACCTTCTTAATGGAAAACCCCCAAGAAATCACCTGGGACACTTTTACAAGGACATTCACCACACTGGAAACGCACGCATCTGAGCAGTATTCCTTTCATCGTCAAAAAGTAGGTAGTCATTTCTGAGGAGCAGAAGACCCAAATGCATGTCCTTGAGAGACTCAGCATGGAGAGCTCATGAGGACTACCCGAATTCCGAAACCTGGACTGCCTATGTGGCACAGCGTAATTCTGTGTGAGTTTGATCCACGAGGACAAGCTGACGCATCAGCAGGAGTTAAAGAAGGGATTCTGCAAGAACCGCAAAGTTTTATACAGGCGTGTGAACGGCCTTCCTAAGGTGCAACGCGGAATTCCAGCACTGATCAAGACTGACGGATGCACGCGTTCAATAATGGAAGCAGTCGATCTCTTATGGTTCCATTACTACCAAACGTTCCAAAGAGTAACAGGCCCAACGGTTATCCCTGTTTCTATTGTCGAACCATCAGCTTTATCCAATATTACTTTTACTGCAGAAAGTGTGTTGAAGAAGCTGTTGTCCCTGCGTAACCACAGCTCTGCTGGTGTCAATAACATTCGACTGAACGCTTTACAGGCAGCAGCCAGTGATCTGAGGGAACCACTGGCTATATTCTATCAGGGTTGTATAAAAGCGAATCATATTCTAACAATATGGAAGCAAGGGTTCATCACGCCAATTCATAAGCGAATTAGTTGCACTGACCCAACAAATTACCGTCCGATAACGCTACTCCATATGCTTTCTAAGGTTATGGAGTCTATCATCGCTGATGAACTCATGCAGTATGTGGGAAATCACAAGGTGATAAAACCAGCTCAACATGGCTTCCGACAAAAGCGCTCATGCACTACGAACCAGTTCATGGCACGCAACAGCTAAACTAGAGCCATTGCTGGTGGAGCAGGAGTTGATGTCATTTACTTGGATTCCTCAAGAGCGTTTGATCCCTTAGAGCAACATAAACTTCAGCTCTATGGCGTTGGTGACCCACTGCTGCGTTGGATAGACAAATTACTGCACGAACGTCGGTTGGAAGTGAGAGCACGTGAATCCCTGTCCGACGCAATTGTGGTGGAGTACGGCATGCCACAAGGCTCAGTGCTTGGGCTCCCTCTATTCGTAATTTTCATAACAGACCTGGCAAGGGAAATTACTTCCGATTTCCTAGTCTTCGCTGATGATATCAAGTTATGGCGAGCGAGCAAAGAACCGAACGACCAAAGAAAGCTCCAGCGTGACCCCAAGACAATTTCAACCTGGTCAGTTCTGAATACCCTACTGTACAGGGTGGAAAATGGTCACGCTGTTCAATTGCGCCATAGGCATAACTACGTTTATAGACTTTGGTCACATATGCTGCAAACAACTTCCCAGGAACGCGACCTTGGTATGTTTATGCAAAGTGACCTTAACTGTTCAAAGAAGTCAGAGGCAGATGAGAAGAGAGCCAACAAGCACCTTGGCTTATTGCGCAGAATATTCGGAGGATTGAACCCATCCATCTTCTCCATGATGCAAATTCTTACCTGCGCCCTCAAGTTGAGTACGCCATCTAATCTTGGGAACCTTGGTTAAAGTGCGACTTAGAAGTGCTAGAGAAACCACAACGCAGAGTAACAAAGAAGCTCAACGGCCTACGAAATCTGTCCTAACATCAAAGGCTGATGTCACTGGGAGTTTTCAGTGACCGCTACCGAAGGATGCGCGGCGATTTCATATTAGTCTACCAAATATTGTTTGACAATAATCACGTATGCCGTCACTACCTGAAACTCAGCCATAACCCCAATCTCAGAGGGAACCCTCTGAAATTGTGTGCATAGTTTAGCCGCCTGGAATGCCGGCGGAATTATTTTTCTCTTTGGGTTTGCCAACCCTGGAACTCTATCCCAAACTTCGTTGCTTCTTCTCCCACCATGGATATCTTCAAGGAATGATTGCATGTTTCCATTGGTCCCCATCACTTTGCCTAAGCTGTGCAACTGTGTGGAATATATTAATTATCCCTCCAAACCGGATTAGCATGTTACGTAAACCTGAGGATGAGGGATAGAAGTGAGTAATTTTGTTTCTACTTTTCACGTGTTATGCATCAAATAAAGCTGTCCCACTTTTGTCTCCTCGTTCACATTCAATTCCCACTTACACTACTATTATTCAGCAGCGTATCTGCTAGATAACCGCTCAACCAGACAACTCATCTATCGTTTGATAATTTTAGTTTTACCCCCACCATGCTGCGGGACATGTCAAGCAATTGCTTTTGTACCGGACATAAATCATTGTTCATTGTTCATTGACCGACCGTGGCAGAAGGTGGCGGTGGATTTATTCAGTGATAACGGGAAAGATTACTTACTCACGTTGGATTGTTATAGTGATTACTTTGAAATCGATCCACTCACGACTACGACCACAGAGGCAGTAAGCAACAAGCTCAGATGTCAGTTTGTATAACACTATATACCGGAGGAGCTTGTTTCCGACAATGTGCCCCAGTTTAACAGCGCTGCGTTCTAGGCCTTCACGACCACGTGGGAATTCGTGCACCAAGCAATCAGCCCATATCACAGTCAACCGAATGGAAAGGCGGAGTCAGCAGTGAAGCCTGCCAAGCGACTGTTATCAAAGGCTAAAGTAAGTGGCGAAGACCCGTACCTCATGCTACTGGAGAATCGCGACAATCCTTCAATGACTATCGGTTTGAGCCCAGTGCAGCGCCTATAGAGTCGAAGGACTAGAACTCTGATGTCGGCATCTACTACCCTTTTGCGACTAGCCTCGTTACAGCATGAGCGATTACGGAACAACTTGAGATAACGAATAACCACTCAGAAACGGTACTATGACCGCGGTGCACGGGTACTACCTGAGCGAACATTGGGGGGGGGGAGGAAGTGTGGGTTCAAGCATTACCCGATAGTTAAGAGTGGTTGAAGAAAGTTATGGTGAATGCGAGGGTCGGTGCCAGGTCATACGAAACAAATGTTAGAGAGAAAACACTCAGAAGTAATCGAGTGCATTTGAGACGACACCAGGGACAATATTGTGGATTGAGAGTGAAGCTCCAGATGACGTGGGGCGGGGAAACCACGGACGATGTTACGGCGAAGACGAAGCTGAGTGGCAAGATGTACGGGGTGAATAGAAATACGGAGGCGCAAGAACACGGAAAATGAGAGGATGTGATGGCAGTATCAGATCAGAGTGAGTAGATGCACCAACCGAGCGAGCCAGACAGCCAATGGGAGGTGGACGTAACGGAGTCGATTTCTGGACTCGGATTGGCCGATATTCGTGTAAGTGCTTCACCGTTTGTTTAACTGAAGCAAAGTAGGAACCTCATCGACACATGAAGATCGTTAGTTACGGACTTGAACGTGCAGTTTATATCGATGATTTTAGCTTGCCAAACATTCCTTAAGTTTCGCGGACGACTTTGCTGAATAAACGCCTGTCGCTGAAGAATTGGGTTTTGCAACACACTTGAGCACCTACTGAAATCTTTCATCACTTTTGTCCTTATGGTTAACCA
>CALYDF020004842.1:0-14977 GCA_944474145.2 Dicrocoelium dendriticum | reverse complement strand
CACACAGACTGTGAGTGGCTTCAGATGATGGCCTCTCAGATTATTATTGTTACTGAGCTTCAGCAGATGGCGGCAGGTATGATTGAGGTCTGTCAGCATCTGATAAGCCAAAATCAAATCTCCTGGTAGTCGTCAATATTGACCACTAAATAGCCCGAGCAATCTCAGTCTGTCTTCGTAGCGTAACTGGCCTAAACCTTTCACGTGCTTCGCTGCGCGTCGTTAAGGTTTCTCTAAATCAGTGAGGTCTTTCCTCAGCCACGGCTGCCAGACTTGTATTGCATACTCCACTTGTGGTCATATGTATGCACCTAGAAGTTGGTGAAAAACGGATGGATCGAAGCGTCCAAATGTGCGCCGGAGAAGGCCCGAAGTTCAAACGCTCGCTTTCGAGGCTTGCTTTGCTTTGGCTGAACAACCAAGGTCGGACTGAATCAAGACTCCTAAAGCCTTTTCCTCAGCAGTTGTGTGAAGCACATGGTCGCCCAGTTTATGGAAAAATGCTGATTGGTGACGTAAGTGTAATACTCTGCGTTTGTCTGTGTTGAGTGGGAGTTGGTTCTGAACTGACCACGCATACACCTTATCCAGATCCTCTTGAGGTATTGCGGAATCGTCTGCTGTGTTGGTCGCTCCCCAGACCTTGATGTTGTCGGCATAGAGTAGGCAGTTGGAAAGAATGAGGGCCGCTATGTCGTCAATATACATTAAAAACAATCCTGGCTCCGATACAGATCCTTGTGGTACACCACATTCGACTTGGATTGGGTGGGACAGGGACCCACACAATTTTACCTCTAAGCTTCGGTGGAGAAGAAAGCTTGTGATCCGTCTTAGGAGCGGATCACCAATGCCGAAGCTCTAAAGCTTGCAGATCAGGATTCCATGGTCTAGTCGATCAAAGGCCTTTGAGAGACCTACGTAGACCACGTCCACTCCTGCACCGCTGTCGATTAATTTGCTCCAACTCGATCTTGCTAGCAGCAGGTTTGTGGTGCACGATCGTTTCCGTCGAAAACCATGCTGTTCATGTGCAAGGACGGCAGACTCTTCTAGATAGGCTGTTAATACGTCAGCAACAATAGTTTCCATAACCGGGAGAAGGGTTACAGGACGGTAGTTGGCTGGATCAGAACGGCTACCGCCCTTGTGAATTGGGGTTATGATCCCACATTTCCACATCTTGGGTACATATATCTAGTCCAAGCAGCGTTGGAAGGATCGTGCCAGAGGCTCTGCTAAACTTTCTTCCATTACCGCAAGGGACTTAGGGTGAATGTTGTCGATTTCAGGAGAGCTGTGCTTACGCATACACAACAACTTCTTTAATAACATTCATGCCGTGAACGTTATGTGCGTAAGTTTTGGTTGTAAATTAACTGCTGACAAAGGAACAGATGACCATGGAATGCATTGAAAGTTCGAAGCATATTGCAGCCGCAAGGCGTTCGCCACATGCTCCGCAGTCAGCCTCATGCCATCTGGCGTTTCAAGAGGAGGGATTCCCTGTTTCACCTTGCGCAGGTTGTTTAAATGTTGGTAGAGCAGCTTATGATTCGAAACCATGCGCTCCGTCAGATGCTTCTGGTATGTCAGTTTATCCGCACAAACAAGTTGAGTGCAATGATTACATTGAATTGCATACGCCGTCCAGCTCTCCGTGCTCGGGTGTTCCTTATAGATACGCCAGACCGAGCTCCTCACTGCCATACATTTCCCTTCCTACTTCGCACAGATGAAACAGTCTTCTTCGAGTGGACAACCTTAGTTTCGGATGCCACTTCGACGACAGTGCTAAATTGGTTGATGGAACGTAGCCATGCGATTGTCGGTACTTCGTCTATCCGAAAGTGCTAGTTGGCTGTCTCTGCAAATCGAGCCAGCTCATCGTACCGGATGATAACACGGCTTTCCCGTGTAGTATCCGCAAGGTATTCTGCGTAGCATATATAATCGAAGAGTAAAACTGCATGATCGCTGCAACACAAAGGATCGTCGGTGATTACTTTCTCGACCATGAGTTCTTCGTTGGTAAACATCCGGTCAGGGGTGGACGGTCTTTCTGCTGCTCTGAATCTGGTGGGTTTGTCGATATGGCCATAAAGCGGAAAGCTGGAGACAAGGTCTTGTAGATCCGCTTTGAACTGTTCCGTAGGTGTTGCTTGGGCATCCAGAGCGTGGATATTGAAGTCACCAGCGATAAGAATATGGCTGTATCTCCTGCTGATCACAAGCCTCAGCGCAGACGCGAGATTGAAGTCCATCTCGGATGTAGAGGATGGAGGTAGATAAACGATAGCCAACAGACAGATGTCGCTGCCTGTTAAACGCAGCCGACACCAAACAGTATCCTGCACGTTACTGTACACGTCTTTTATGGGCTCACATTGGAGGTCACTGCGGTAGCTGCATGACAAATAAGCACCATGGGCTCACATCTAATCTATAATCATCACAGTTACTGACTTAATAACTAAGGGCCAGCAACCGGATCAGTTGACCACATCTTTCGGGTTCTAAGACGAGCAAATAGTATACCGAGTGTAATTGCCTATTGCTGATTACTTTCTGCTTTACTTCGCTTCCTCTTACAGGCATTTTGAGTCGTAGGCGGCATGGTGACACAGTATACGCCACTACGTAAGTAACGCGCAAGCAGCAACCGGAATTTCAACCCCAAAGCTTTTGCTTCATCAATGGCTGCTATTGCGCGCCTCAACCAGATAACCAGGTAGTACAGTCTTCGCCTACTGATTGCCAGCTTCAAACTCTAATGGGACTGCTCATATAAATAAATAAATAAATAGATAAATATTTATTCTCGACTATGCGAGGCACGCCAATTGAGGCATGATCAGGTATGTACAGCTGTACAGACATTTTATGGGAACTGTAGTGAGAGTAGAAAATTGTTCATATGTCCATGCTTGGAACTGTGCAGTGGTGAACATGCGGAAGAATGATTTGGTGGTAGTGGGATCGGGATCCATTTGTTTGGACATAATCGCTCTCCCATGTATCGCAGCCATACCTCGACTAATAATAGATAGAGAATCCTGAGTGGTCCATTGGAAGATAACTGAAGAGTAAGCTATCCAGCATGATGATTCTAATTGAGCTGCCAGTGTGAAGTTATGGGCTGTGACTTTATTCGGTGGCGAGTCACATTCGCCACGTTGCAGTGTTGTTAAACGGACATTTGTGGCTTTTTATAGGGAGAACGCTTGCCAGGCGAAAACCCACCACGTCCTGAAACACTGCCGCCAATCCATTGAATGGCAAGTTGTAACTGGCTATGTTTCTTGTTGAACGTTATTTTGCTCCGTTATTCGCAATCAAGTTGCGTCCCATTTTTCCGCTGACTGATGCGTTATGCGAGTGGCCATTGCGTGCCTGGGTCCTCTCCTGTGCCAGATTGTTAGGTCAGGAACTAAGCGTGCTTTCTGGATATCAAGTGGGTATCAAGTGGCAATAACGAGTCCATCCGCGCAGACAAAGCCTATTCTTTTAGTCTTACCTCCGCTTTTATCCCTACGCCTCTAACTTTATCTCTTACCGCTTACCATTTTGTTGGTCCACTGGGTCCATGTCAAACGATAAGACCTATTCACCTTAAGGTGGGCATACCGAAGGCAGGTTACCAGACCTAAGGGCTCAAATAAGAAGCTAGAAGCCACCGTTGCTTTTGACACATTGTGTGACCAATATTTATCATAATGGTAGTGCAACACCCTCGTCAAAATACTTGCTTGAAAAATAAATAAAGACTGTTATTCACAATAAGCTCGTGGCAAGCATACCTAAATCGCAGATGTTAGTTGTTTATAAAACTGATGCATTGCATTAAGTCCAAGTAGTGCTATTTAACCCGCCGTTTTTAACTGCCCCTGTTAGCTCAAATATATTTATGTGTATTTCATATGAGCTACAACCTGACCAATGTTGCAGACCTAATTACTAGTTTCCGGGATATTGGATTTCAGTTGTCTTATCTTGGTCTCCTATACTTAGCTCTTTCTGAGTGCTACGTATATTGCCGTCGCTAAGGAAAACACTAGTAGAGGCAAGTTGGAAACCCACGTCGCTTTACTCTACTGCTTTTGCAAGCACAACGATCACTTTTCAACATTCCAATACGACGGCGTAAAAGCCAACCGAAGGGCATTGTTGAAACTTTCACCTTGGCCGGCTTGACCTACAGTAAATTCTGACAAACACTACTTTAAGTTTACCGTACGCGCATAGTTCTATATTTTATCTGGCTCCAGAGACTACCAAGCTTTATGCGTAGTGGTGGACGGACAATTATCTCCTTTTATTTGCGTGCCTTACTACTCTTAAAATACAAGGTTAATCGTTCAACTTGCCTGGGGAACGGGTACGGGTCTCACCAGAAATACTTCCAAGGTACTGACTGTTGCGACACTTAGCTCTGAGTGTTTTCGCCAATCTGAGGAACACAGCTAGCGTTTGCATCAGCGGTCTACCGTAACAAAGCTGTAAAATAGAAAACAGATGCAGTATAGTGTGTACCAACACATGAAGCACACTAATTCTTCTTGTTCAAAAAGCCTAAACCCCCAGAACTAGAGCATGTAAAGCTCCGCCAAACAGACACTAATAAACTACAGGCCTCAAAGCCCTTGGTCACTTTTGTATTTTATTTTCCTTAGCATTAGCAACAGACACGTGCAGCTCACTGATGTTGGTGACACATTCTAACGGCTATGTAAAAGAAGCGCAAAGTGAGCGTACGTGCAATATATATTTAAATAGCGGCTAGTGGCTTCACGTGCCTTCCTGACGGGCCTAAATAGGTCCTAAACAAATGGGATAAAAATGGCTTCTAATAAAGTTTGCACCATACACACGGCGCGTCTTCCCCAGGCGTATTGACTAGTTTCATATATCCAATGGCGGACGACATTATCGCTAATAGCAAAGCCACTGATTTGGGCCAAAGTGGTGTTTTAACAAGTATGTATGTAATGGGATTCATCAATATCAGTGGCAAAAGGTTTCCGCGGATCACACGTAATTACATTTTTAGGGTCATGGAATGCAGATGTTTGACATCCCTTTCGCAGCATATTCACTACAACATGATCATGAAAGGGAAACATGCCATGAACTTCAAGGCTGGCGTTTGTTTCGATTCCAAATATGCACGTCATTATGGGGAGCGTTTTCTGAGCTCTTGACCCATAACGCGCAAGCCCAGAGGAACGGTGTATTGCACAGTGTGCCCCAAACACACAGAAAAACAATACGCCTCGATGAAACGCAAGGTTGCCTAACAGATTCCAGAGGTACCGACGTTGTGCACATCAGGCAGTCAGCGTGGGTTCCACTATATATAGGTCCAGAAGATGATTATCTGGAAATGAAACAGCCGTTGGATTCGGTAAGAAACACATGATCACCTAGCATGACCGTGCTACCTCGCAGTCTGTGACGATGGTGCTTATGGACGGGTGCAATATACAAGAAAATAACCGCAAGTGCGGACCTTGTGGGCAGACGATCTCACCCGCGGTTGGTATCCGAAGTGAGGGGTGTGCATTTCCGCCACACATCATTGCTGTCACCCGCTAGTTTGCGGATAGGTGGAAGAGGTACTGCACGTCAATAGACGTAGGCTGCATAAAGGTGAGGCAGCATTACTGCAATGGTGCATGTAAGATGATGGTAGTCACCAATGTACGTCAACTACAGGGGGTATCAGAAAGACATAGTAAAGAGTCCCATGATAACCGAAGTTTGACGGAATTGGCTAATCGAAGTACAGGAGCGCAATGCAGTAACGTTTTATGACGTTCAAACCATTCACCAATATTCCAGACCTTGAGGGTGAGCGTGTAAATCGCTCGTAACCCACAAAGCTTGAACACTGAGAAATGGTTCGTCTCCAGTGAAAAGAAGGGCATCATGCACTCCGAGACAGAATAGCCCCACCAAACAAGGAATCCGGGCGGCGCACGTCTACTGGGGGTCTAAACGCCAGGTATATATATGCAGTGCACTTACCTTACGACATGCGCAATGGATCATTGTAGGTGGATACCGTTGAGCATACAGTTTTGCACCTCGTTCAGTAGACGGAATTGTGCGGTCCGACTGGCAGGCTCGTCCAAAGCCTTGACGTCGCTCGTGGCTATTAGGCGACAGTGTCATAAATGCTTACACCCCACTAACTGTTAGCATGAATGCTGTTACTTCTAATTTGGCCTCGGGTAGATACCCAGCTCTTACTAGTGGAGCGATATATGTACCCCGTGTAGACGATTAATCGTCATAGGACTAACAGCGCACTTAAGCTACTGACGATCGTGGTCGCTAGCGCCGTGAAGTCAGGTTAGGTTCCATGTACGATAAGGCCTCCGCCTAACCAGCGTCTTGTTTCTTGCACAAGTAAGCGAACAAGAGCCCTCGGTACTTCGAAATCTAAGTTGTATACCAAGTCCATGACGAAGTCAGGGAATTTATTAGCAACGGTGCCAAAGGGACGGGTTTTGTTCCATCATAACTCTAGTGGACAAGTCAACGAACTGATGCAGGGGAGCAGGCAGGACTTGCTAGAGAACACAGCAACAGAAGAAATTGAAACAGCGTCGCAGGAGAAATTCTAGCAGTCCATGTAGGGGCGACTACACTTCATCACTAAACACCTATGTTTACGGAGAACATCAACTAGACCACCCTCAACACTATCGGGCTTCTATCAACCAACACAACATTCAGTTGCACGGATGTAATATATAAAGAATCCGCGAGTGGGCAAAGTATACATCATAAAGACGGTAGGGGCTGAGTTGACGTACAAAGCAACTACTCCTGCGCGACGATCGAAGGTGCAATCACACCATCATTATCCTTCTTATACACGTTAGCTAGAGGTGAGGAACACCTCAGCTACTGTGACGCAGCACCTAGAAGCAAAAAGGGAATTTAAGCCGATGAAGTTGGCTTGGCCGCTTGCTTGCGTATTAGGTTGTCGACAGCGAGGGTATGTCGCCACACATTCACATATGCGTTGAAAATAAAAGGTAAAAGCCTGTCGAAACATGATGGGGAAGGGCCAAGAATTGGATTTTGCAAACTGAAATGATAAAAGTGAATCTGGAACGGGACGGTAAGAGTGAACCAGCTTAAGGGGAAATAAGAAGATAGGTAGGTTTGAGCAGTAACCTCCAAACCCCCATTTCACCCTGCTCAATGCAGCAGATAGGGCACCGTTGCCTATCCTATGCGGTGGCCAGAGCTTCAGGAAACTGTTTGAGGAGCTAATCAGTGTATTGCGTGGGTAGGTACTGTCAGGTTGCCCAGGCCTAGACAGCAGAACGATTACGGCTCTCAACAACAGCTTATGGTTCAGAAATCTGACCGCGAAGCAGCAGCTTCGGAGTTGGGCTACAAGGAGCAAGTTTTAAGAATAAGTAGCCGCCACTTTCCAACCCCAACCTTGAGGCTGAGTTTGTCTGGCGCCTAACCATTGACTAACCTGGGATGAGTGGCTCCGAAGGTGCAAATTCACCGCGCAGCATAGCTCAATGGATCTCAGAAGCATGCTAATAATCGCACCACGTTAAGGTCCAACTCCATAGCGATTACGAACACACCACAGTAGTGCGTAGCTCGCTAAACACACTTCAGGTTGCGTAACGTCGGTGGTCAGTAACAATAAATCGCCAGCTGTACGCCGTAACGGCGCTTCGCTGCCACGCGATCACCACTAGTGGCGCGTGGGCGGAGTATACCGCCAGGACGCCCGCCCCTACGCGGATCGGCGGACGACCATGTATCAGTGAATGCAAGAACATTTGCACCGCGGTTGTCAACAAAAGCTTTGACCTGGCAGAGCTTGTTTTCAGGATACGCGCTTTATTGCAGATCACCGGTATGTATTTGTTATCGTGAGCCTGGGATCGTACGCCATCGGAACGGGTTCTAGCGGGGAGGATATGTACCCGAAAACCAACTGAGAGATCTTTTCTCCTGCTTCACGACGGGCTTCAATTTCGCACAACCACCCGCAATTTCAACATCCCCGTCAAAACGAGATCTAAGTGCAACCTTACACCAGTGCCTGTGAGCTTAAAGGCAAAACGTAGAAGAGCTTGACGTACCGTCGAAGCGGACGGAGCAACACGCCATAGCCTTCTCAGTCGACTAGCTACGGATTCTTTTGACTTTTGCAAAGTGACGCCGGGCAAGCCAGTAGTACAGTCTGTTAGCGCTTAGGTTAAAGAAAAGAAGCTCATCTAGCATATGGTCATTTAGAAGAACAGCATGACTTAGTGGCGATACTGAAAACAACACTACAATACGAGTTTCAGCAACGCGGAGTACTGAACGAAAGTTTTGTTCACGTTGGCTGGTTAGGATTAGCCTCGGAATTTTAAGACTCCAATGTCGTAAACTATTCCGTCTTGGATGACCGAACTGCAGTGAATAGAGGGGAATGGGTATTTGATACCTAACGGACATGGTACATCCGCCTTGGGTTTTGCCAATTTTTAACTCTCTTCCCCGTTACTTTGACAAGGGCAAAAGCCCGATTGTCTCCCTTGCAAACAGACGAATCAAACACGGTATCTGGGGGTTTGTTTTCAACAGTGCTGCTACTAAATTTATACCGACTGTAGACGCCGGTTACCGGCAAATTGTATCATCCACCGCCTACTGACAGTGACTTAAGCAGTCCAGAAACTTAACAAAGCAACCAAATGTCCCGTCCAGCGAACACAGCAGGTATCAGGCTTTCCACGGACATCGGACTGCTAGATACTGGCGTATAAGGCTCAGTGCTACGCACACAGCAGGCAACACTACTGCGTGGTTTGCTCCCGCGACTAGCCATAAGTGCATCCTGCCTCAGATGCAAACCAGTACAATCCACTAGGAACCAAGGGCAACAACTAATGCATTGTAGGCCCCTGGTCAAGTCTGTAATCGCATTGAGATACTCCGCTTTGCCATATATAACAAAGCAGTCGTCGGGAGGACACGAAGAGTTAGGGCTGCACTCAAACCCAGCAAGACGAAAGAGATAGAAAATCCAATAAATGTAAGAGATAAGCAACAGTTGTGAACCGGTTTACCGCGACCAAGTATGCAATCGACGAAAGGACCAGTCGGAAATACCAAGGGTCTGCGTATGTAATGTAATTGAGTCACCAAATCCTTACGGGCGAAACAAAATCAACGTAAACTCCAGGCATGTGACGATAGGTTCTTGGCGAAACAGCAGTGGCGCAACAACCAAGGAACCTAGTTCACGCAGACATGTTCCACCAAGATGCCCAACTCACAGTAAGCCAAATTAAATGGCTTTTGCAAATGCTTAATGGCGCGCAAGCGGCGAGGATTGTATCAACCCAAAAGATATTTTTAAATGCCAGACTGGCGGTGAGCTTCGCCATGTGTGGGATCGGGTAGCGATCAGGCGTGGTAACTGTATTCAAGGTTCGATAGTCGCAACAAGAACGCCATTCCCCAATGACCTTCTTCGAGACCATGTGCATGGGCGACGTCCATGGGCTGTTGGACTGTCTGACGTTACCGAGTTGAAGTACGTGGTCAAATTCGGCTGGTGCTGCCCTTAGTTTGTCAGGAGCAAGCCGTCTTGCTCGTGCGCTAACTAGTCGACCACGCTTAACTATATGGTGAGCGACTTCTGTCGCGACTGGTGGAAGCTCTGTGGCAGGTCGAACCAGTCGCGGGTGTTCGGAGTGGAGGCTCAAGTAGTCGGACGACGAGTCTGCGATCCGAAATACAGGGCTGATTATCGGGCGTCTGAAAGGACGCCATCAACGCATGGTTTCTTGTGATCATCCAAAATTACGTGGCGAACCGCGTCGACATGCAATCCGCAGTGGCGAAGAAAATCGATGCCGATATTTGCGAAAAGTCCTGACGCAACCGTGAAAACACAGTGAAAGCCTCTGTGTAGATTCAAATCTAGGTTCATCATGCGCTGACCGTATGAAGCGATGGTGAGCCGTTGGCTGCAGGTAGATTGTACGTGGGTTTCGAATGCTTGTCTTCCGCGCTGGCAGGGATAACGCTCACTTCTGCTCCTGCGTCAAAAAGAAAAGTGAGGCGGGAGCGCCTATCCTTGACGTAAAACAGACGGCCTGTTTTGCCGCTGCCGGACGCGTGGGCCGCATTGACGAGTCGGCAAAATAGTTTCCCTGTGCCACTAAACCCCGCTTGGCACAAGGTGAGCGGCTACGTTGAGCATTATCACCATACGAGCGATGATACCCACACAAATCATCCGTTAGGTTGGCACTTCGGGCTCGGCTGCGAGAGGGTGCTGAACTGCGTCTGCGCTGTGAACTGGATCTGTACGGTGGGGGTCGGGAATGATAGGCACCTTGATGAGCGGCGGCCATTTCGTGGTCGGCTAGGGGCCTTAGTAAGCCTTGTCTTTCTAACTGCATCGTTGCTAATTCACGGCTAAGCGCGGCTATCTCTTCGTCCCTGGGGCCTGCTTGCGCGGACGCCTTCTTATTATCAGCCAATGTGACGAAAATGTTCAAGTTCAAGTCCAAGTTCAAGTGGAACTGGAACGATAGGATGAATTCCTTAAGTATTCCTTCTTGAGCGGGTCGTCGATCCAGGAGTTTATAGAGGTGCTCCGACTTCTTGATAGGTCTAAAACGAAAACACCCCAAAATGCACCTTGCTCCAAAAATTTAATGCCCACGTTCCTTACATTAGCTGTCCCAGCCATTAGGTACATGAAGTAAGTAAGAGAAGAAGAAAATTGAAGGCAAGAGAGTAGGGAAAATCAGCTAAAGGAGAGAATAATACCAATGGTGCGGGAAATTACAGAAAATAGAGTCGAAGTATGTAGATGACAATTAGACCGGAAAAAGGAAAGGTTTCGTGTTGCCACCCAAGAGCGTCTAGTTGACGCTCAAACCCCTTAACCGTAGCTTCCTTGACAACCTTTTCTGGAAGCAGGCTCCATCGTTCGAGGAGTCGAGGTGATAACCGTGTCTCCGCTATAACTCGACTGGACTGCGGTTCGTCCAGCTTCATGCAATACCCGCGGAGACCAGGTAATCTAGCAAGACTAAATAGCCCAGAGAAAACGCGGCCAACCTTCCCAGTCAGAATACGGTAGGTTAGGATTAGGTCTCCTCTAATCCTTCGAGAGTGCATTGAGTGCATCCTCAAGCAAGGTAGGCGCTCGGGGTACGTTTGCCTCGTGATCCCTTGACCAACCTAGTACCGACACGCCACACCCATTCTAGTACCCATTTGTCCCGGACAAGGCATGGTGGACAGGCCTTGAGGTAATATTCTTGGTGGGGTTGCACAAACGTTGAGAAGAGCTTCCCAAACACATCAGCGGTTAGGGTACCAAAAGAACGACGGAAAAACCACAACATCCGGAACCCTTTACTAGCCTCCTTCTTTCAGTTGTCCCCAGTGTGTAGTGTGGAACAGTGGACCACACCTAGATCAACCTGATGAGTCACGTGAGTAAGTTCACTCCTATCGAGCACCTAACCTGTGGAGGAAGCAGACGCCCCGATACGCAGCACTGAACACTTTGCCCGATTTATGGCTGCAACCACAAACAGACCATTCCCAGAGTCTATTCAGAGCCCGTTGGAGAGCCACAGGACCTTCAGGGATATCAATCATATTCCAGTGCTTTAGGTTATCGACGACTAAGAGCGATGGTACCGCAAGCTCCTCCGGCAAGTCATTCACGTAGACAAAAAGCAGCGGACCAAGGACAGAGACTTGCGGAACGCCGCTAAGTACATCTTGTCGAAACGAAAGACGGCTTTCCACTGCTGGATGCCTTCGAGTGTTGAGGGATGCTCTCAAAGGCTGCGTCCGCTGTTATTGCCAATGCTTTGAGTGATCTATCTGGAAAAGCTACGAGCATTAAAGGAAGAGGATCAGGCGGGTTTGAGTGCCACAGTTCTTTTAATGCTTCTTCACTCATGTACGATGGGCGAGCTAAAGGCTTGCGATCACCTAGCTTGGTGCATTGAATGAGTTTCTCCAATCAAGCACGAGCGCTGGGTTGCGACTCCTTTAGGATCAATAGCCTCATTGCTTCGTATTTACCGTCTTTCGGTGGACGAAGCAGTACGTCCTCAACCAGTGTCTCCACCTGTTGCGAAAGGCGTGCGACGAGTTGGCTGCATTTAGCTTGGTCGGCAGAGATCCCTCTGTGCTCTAACTCTGTCACAAAAATGGCAAACCAAACCCTAGGCTTGTGTGCCTAAAAATCCGGAATAGCCAAGGTGAGCAAATTCATGCTGCCGCCAGATCTGGTTTTTAAATCGCATCAGGCATAGTATATCCAAAATAAAACTTGTTTTAAAAACAAAATGGACGGAAAATAATCCACCAGGGTTTAGTGACAAACGATTCGGAACAAACACACCAAAAACGAAACAAGCAAAAATTTGAAAATTCGGGCGTGCGAATCGTGGTCACCAAATTGTAGAACAAATCCATACTAGACCGAGAGTGTTCTCGCCCTGGTAGGGATGCCAGAAAAGGACGGACGCAACGGATTGTATTCGCAGAAGGCTACAATCGAACAAAAAAGGAATGAAGCGACGAGAGCGTAAGGCAGTGCCGGAACTCACCATGGAGACAAGTGTTGAGCCGGTTGTAATTCAACACGGCCTTAGAATGGGCATTAAAACATAAACCAATATCGTGTGACGGAATAATAAAAGTGTACATATAATAAGAAATACCTTTCGCGTTGCTACAGTAGCTAGTTACTGTCCAGTGCTCAAAAGAAGAGTAATTATCCAAGGTTTTACAAACCTCATGGGTTCAGGACGGAGGATCCAGGGACAAAATACGCTTTAGCTCAATCAGGGTCCTGTTTAGTGCTCCAATAAGCCAGAATTTATTGAGTCACATGTACAGGGAGCCTAGAGACATTGGAGAAGACCGATGGTTGCAGGGAACCTTTTATTGGTACAGTGAAAGGTTCTCTGTTGTCTAGGTATAAAGGAACGATACCGTTGACGCTTTAACTAGGGGAACGGAGTATGCACAGCACACAGTGCAATCGCCAGTTGCTACCGAAACGAGCTCCAAGCAAAAATGGCGATGAGCAAGTCAAGTATTCGAACTCAGCAATCAATTCAACTAACCACACCGATTGCCTAGGTATACAATGAAATAATTTTAGTTAGTATTTTACACAGGCAAACCAGGGAATCACCGGACAGCTACAATAAGTGCTCCCAGCACACCGACGTGATAATAAATTGTTGCCTTTGGACTAGAACAAGAAAGATTTGCAATAAGGTCACGGCAAGTTCATATATTTGACTACGCTTTTTGATTGTGGTTAGAGACTGAACTGAGTAAGCACAAGCAAACGGAGAACCTGGCCAATTTCAAGCGGGACGGGGACGATAGGAGCATCCCGTGAGTGTTCCTTCTTCGGCGGGTCGTTGAAACCGGAGTTGGTGAAATTTGAAACATTTATGGACATAAAACATGGACCACATCACACCTTGTCCAACCAATTAATGCCCACGTATCCTGCCCTAGCAGTCCCTGCCGGGTCGGATACGTGAAGTAAGAAAGAAAAAAATTTAACTCGGAAAACAAAAGAGAAAGTGGAAAGAGCTAGGCAAGTGGAATACCAAGATATTTGAGTCCTTAACAAAAGAACTGAAAAGTGAAGGTGGGTCAGCTAGGAAAAAGAAAAGGTTTGCTGTTGCCACCCAAGAGCATCGAGCTGGCGCGCAAAACCCTTAACCGTACATTCCCTAACCACGTGATCTGGAAGCGAATTCCAGCGATATATAAGTTAACTCCACAGACGAGTTTCCGTCCTAATCCTATCAGACCGTGGTTTATGCAGTTTCAGTGGGTGACTGCGGAGATTAATTAATGTTGTGGGACCAAATAGCCCTGAAAAGTCCAGGCTAACCGAACCTGTCAAAATACCATAAGTGAGAATCAGGTCCCTTCTTAGCCTTCGGTAGTGTATTGAGTACATTTAACTTTCTCTCAGGCCTCGTTTAATGCCCTCCATGTTCAGCTGGAAAAACACCAAAATCAGGCATCTAACGATGCTTTTGCAGGCAGCTCAGTGACGGGACAATGGAAGCGTTCGATGGTAGGTCAGCAAACGCTCGTCATGATGACAGCGATCCCAAAACTGCTGGAACCATTAAGTTTTCACCCTGCCCGTGAGGATGACACTTACAAGCCAAGTTTCAGTGCAACAATAGTCACCACTTGTTGCTCGTAGTATTAGGTCGCAGCTGCTGGCTACAATTTCTTCGCTTGCGCCTCCAAGTCAGCAAATTTAAGGGAAAAGTAGCGCAACAAATCCTAAAACGTAGCCATTACGTCCGCCATGATTACCGAACTAACCTGGTTCCACAGCGATTTGTTGCCCATTGTTATCCACCTGAACAACCATAAAGTAGTTATAGTCACCATTCATTTATAGCTGCATTTCGACGTAGTTGTCATGTGCCTCTTCCTTTTATACATTTTTACCTTCACTGCCTAACTAAACAACTTTTAAACTAGCGTACCATACAACCCTCACCAAGTTATGCACATAATAGATCGGTTAGAATCCAGGTAAGTTAAGATACATTAAATAAATTTTGGTTACATTTTGGTACTTTGTATTTTGCTAGATATGTACTTCGGCGTATGATGTTTTCCACTCTGCTGCAGGTATGGTAAATATTTGACTTTGCAATATAAGAAGTTTAACTTTCCTCATTCCCTGTTGGTCGCCTGTAGCTATTTCCATTGGCCTACAATTCAAAAAGACCAATACGTGCGCTGCAACGGTCTAAAGATCATAAAGCAATGTTCTTAGACAATTGCATAAAGATTTTGCTAAGCTTTTGCATCAAAAAATAGCGCGCCAATTAGGCACTAAAAATAGCAAGGAACAAAGTGTGTTCTGCAGAAGAAAACTCAATGTTTTCAAGCAAACGTATGT